>MJUU01004298.1:39141-56393 GCA_002080025.1 Modiolus philippinarum | reverse complement strand
ATGCAATATGGTATAAATGACATCTAGTACTCAAATTTGGTACAAATTTACTGAAAATATGCAACAATAGTGATATTGGTAGTATGTGATATGATGTACATGGCATCTAGTACTCAAATTTGGTACAAATATACTGAAAAGACACAACAATAGGGATGCCGATAGTATGTGATATGGTGTAAATGCCATCTAATACTCAAATTTGGGACACATTTACTGAAAATATGCAACAATAGGGATATAGATAGTATGCGATATGATATAAATGTCATCTAGTACTCAAATTTGGTACAAATTTACTGAAAATATGCAACAATAGGGATATCGATAGTATGCGATATGATCTTCATGTCATCTAGTACTTAAATATGGTACAAATATCCTGAGAACATGCAACAGCAGGGATATCAATAGTATGTGATATGATGTATATGCCATCTAATACTCAAATTTGGCATACATTTGCTGAAAACATGCAACAATAGGGACATAGATAGTATTTGATATTGTGTTAATGCCATCTAGTACTCAAATTTGATGCAAATATACTGAAAATATCCAACAATAGGGATATCGATTTTATGCAATATCATATGTAAATTCTATTCAGTAGTCAAATTTTGTACAATTATTCTGAAAACATGCAACAATAGGGATATCGATAGTATGCGATATAGTATAAATGCCATCTAGTACTCAACTTTGGTGCAAATATACTGAAAACATCCAACATTAGGGATATTGATAGTATTCGATATGGTGTACATGCCATCTAGTACTCAGATTTGGTACAAATTTACAGAAAATATGAAAAAATAGGGATATCAATAGTATGCGATGTGAAGCAAATGTCATCTAGTACTCAAATTTGGTTCAAATATAATGAAAACATGCAACAATAGGGATATCAATAGAATGCCATATTATGTAAATGCAATCTAGTCTCTTACCAAAATATAAGGCTTCCAGCACATATAAGCAGCAAATTTGCAGGAATTTGCAGCAAACTTGCTGCACACTGTTTGCAGCAACCTTGCTGCAAGTTCATTTTTCGCATGCAAATGAGTTTTCCGGCACACAGTGTGCCGCAAGTTTGCAGCACACTTCCCGCACACAGCTCTTGCACACTTCCAGCACACAGTTCCTGCACACTTCCTGCACGTTTTCTGCTCACAGTTCATGGAAAGGTCACACTGTCCTTGTCATGTGTATTGCACTTCATTTTATTGTCTAATGTTCTATACCAGCTGTGTGAGAGGTATAAAACATACTTGATTTTTGTATACTTTGATAATAGAATATTATTATACATTCAAACTCTTAGCTGTTTTCGATTAAAAATCTAAAAGCAGGTCACCCTCCCTCTTTTGAATTGTTTTTCTCTTACCAATTAAAACAGAATATTTAACAGATAGAAATTATAAAATATTGTACAAAACACTATAAAAAGATCCATTTACCTTCCATAGATGTATTTCCATCCATTTAATCCAAGATTTCTCACACAAAAACAATTGTTTTCCTTTTGTTGTTGCAGCATCTAGCTGCCTTCCCTTGGCTCCATTTTTAAAAAATTCTGCACATGTGCAGAGACTGCGGCACACTTCCTGCAAACAGAATCAAAAGCTGTGCACTTCTGGCACACAATGTTATTTTTCTGTTCATTCGTGGCGCACTTCCCGCACACAGGTTACAGTGTGCGGGAAGTGCGCCACAAGTGTGCAGCTAGCGGCACCATCAAGCTTAGTTCTGGCACACTGTAGCTGCACATCGATTTGGTTGCGGGAAGTTTGCAGCAACTTTTCAGCAAGTTTGCTGCACACTTCAGATTTTGGTAAGGGGTACACAAACTTGAAGCAAATATACTGAAAATATGCAACAATAGGGATATCAATATCATGCCATATGATGTTCATGTCATATAGTACTCAAATTTGGTACAAATACCCTGAGAACATGCAACAATAGGGATATCCATAGTATGGGATATGGTGTATATGCCATCTAATACTCAAATTTGGCATAAATTTACTGAAAACATGCAACAATAGGGACATAGATAGTATGCAATATTGTGTTAATTCCATCTATTACTCAAATTTGATGCAAATATACTGAAAATATGCAACAATAGGGATATCGATATTATGCAATATCATATGTAAATGCCATCGAGTAGTCAAATTTTGTACAAATATACTGAAAACATGCAACAATAGGGATATCGATTGTATGGGATATAGTGTAAATGGCATCTAGTACTAAAATTTGGTACAAATTTACTAAAAATATGCAACAACAGGGATATCAATAGTATGCTATTTGATGTCGTCTACTACTCAAATTTGGTACAAATTTACTGAAAATATGCAACAATAGGGATATCGATACTATGCGATATGATGTACATGCCATCCAGTACTCAAATGTGGTACAAATTTACTGAAAATATGCAACAATAGGGATATCAATAGTATGCGATATGATGTTCATGTCATATAGTACTCAAATTTGGTACAAATACCCTGAGAACATGCAACAATAGGGATATCCATAGTATGGGATATGGTGTATATGCCATCTAATACTCAAATTTGGCATAAATTTACTGAAAACATGCAACAATAGGGACATAGATAGTATGCAATATTGTGTTAATTCCATCTATTACTCAAATTTGATGCAAATATACTGAAAATATGCAACAATAGGGATATCGATATTATGCAATATCATATGTAAATGCCATCGAGTAGTCAAATTTTGTACAAATATACTGAAAACATGCAACAATAGGGATATCGATTGTATGGGATATAGTGTAAATGGCATCTAGTACTAAAATTTGGTACAAATTTACTAAAAATATGCAACAACAGGGATATCAATAGTATGCTATTTGATGTCGTCTAATACTCAAATTTGGTACAAATATACTGAAAACATGCAACAACAGGGATATCAATAGTGTGGGATACGGTGTAAATGCCATCTAATACTCAAATTTGGCATAAATTTACTGCAAACATGCATCAATAGGGATATACGTAGTATGCCATATTATGTAAATGTCCTCTAGTACTCAGACTTGAAGCAAATATACTGAAAATATGCAACAATAGGGATATCGATACTATGCGATATGATGTACATGCCATCCAGTACTCAAATTTGGTACAAATTTACTGAAAATATGCAACAATAGGGATATAGATAGTATGCGATATGATATAAATGTCATCTTAAGTACTCAAATTTGGTACAAATTTACTGAAAATATGAAACAATAGAGATATCAATAGTATGCGATATAATGTTCATGTCATCTAGTACTCAAATTTGGTACAAATATCCTGAGAACATGCAACAATAGGTATATCGATAGTATGGGATATGCTGTATATCCCATCTTATACTCAAATTTGGCATAAATTTACTGAAAACATGCAACAATAGGGACATAGATAGTATGCAATATTGTGTTAATGCCATCTAGTACTCAAATTTGATACAAATATACTGAAAATATGCAACAATAGAAATATCGTTATTATGCAATATAGTGTAAATCCCATCTAGTACTCAAATTTGGTGCAAATATACTGAAAACATCCAACATTAGGGATATTGATAGTATGCGATATGGTATACATGCCATCTAGTACTCAAATTTGGTACAAATTTACTGAAAATATGCAACAATAGGGGTATCGATAGTACGCGATATGATGTAAATGTCATCTAGTACTCAAATTTGGTACAAATATAATGAAAACATGCAACAACAGGGATATCAATAGAATGGGATATGGTGTAAATGCCATCTTATACTCAAATTTGGCATAAATTTACTGAAAACATGCATCAATAGGGATATAGATAGGATGCCATATTATGTAAATGCCATCTAGAACTCAAACGTGAAGCAAATCTACTGAAAATATGTAACAATGGGGATATCGATATGATGCGATATGGTGTAAATGCCATCTACTACTCAAATTTGGTACAAATTTACTGAAAATATGCAACAAAAGGGATATCGATACTATGTGATATGATGTACAGGCCATCGAGTACTCAAATTTGGTACAAATTTACTGAAAATATGCAACAATAGGGATATAGATAGTATGCGATATGAAGTAAATGCCATATATAGTACTCAGTTTGGTACAAATAAACTGAAAACATGCAAGAATAGGGATATGGTAGTATGCTTTATGGTGTAAATGCCATCTAATACTCAATTTGGTACAAATTTACTGAAAATATGCAACAATAGGGATATAGATAGTATGCGATATGAAGTAAATGCCATATATAGTACTCAGTTTGGTACAAATAAACTGAAAACATGCAAGAATAGGGATATGGTAGTATGCTTTATGGTGTAAATGCCATCTAATACTCAATTTGGTACAAATTTACTGAAAATATGCAACAATAGGGATATAGATAGTATGCGATATTGCGTAAATGCCATCAAGTACTCAAATTTGGTGCAAATATACTGAAAATATGCAACAATAGGGATATTTATAGTATGCGATATGGTGTAAATACCATCTAATACTAAAATTTGGTACAAATTTACAAAAAATATGCAACAACAGGGATTATCAAAAGTATGGGATATGGAATAAATGCCATCTAGTACTCAAATTTGGTACAAATATACTGAAAACATGCAAGTATAGGGATATCGATAGTATGGGATATGGTGTATATGCCATCTAATACTCAAATTTGGAATAAATTTACTGAAAACATGCAAGAAGAGGGACATAGATAGTATGCGATATTGTGTTAATGCCATCTAGTACTCAAATTCGATGCAAATATACTGAAAATATGCAACAATAGGGATATAGATATTATGCAATATCATATCTAAATGCCATCGAGTAATCAAATTTTGTACAAATATACTGAAAACATGCAACAATAGAGATATCGATAGTATGCCATATGATGTAAATGTGATCTAGTGCTCGAATTTGGTACAAATATACCGAAAACATGCAACAACAGGGATATCAATAGTATGGTATATGGTGTAAATGCCATCTAATACTCAAATTTGGCATAAATTTACTGAAAACATGCATCAATAGGGATATAGATAGTTTGCCATATTATGTAAATGCCATCTAGTACTCAAATTTGAAGTAAATATACTGAACATATGCAACAATAGCGATATCGATATTATGCGATATGATGAAAAAATCATCTAGGACTCAAATTTGGTACAAATATACTGAAAACATGCAACAACAGGGATATCAATAGTATGGGATATGGTGTAAATGCCATCTAATACTCAAATTTGGCATAAATTTACTGAAAACATGCATCAGTAGGGATATAGATAGTATGCCATTTTATGTAAATGCCATCAAGTACTCATACTTGAAGCAAATATACTGAAAATATGCAAGAATAAGGATATCAATACTATGTGATATGATGTAATTGCCATGTACTACTCAAATTTGGTAAAAATTTACTAAAATTATGCAACAATAGGGATATCAATACTATGCGATATGATGTACATGCCATTCAGTACTCAAATTTGGACCAAATTTACTGAAAATATGCAACAATAGGGATATAGATAGTATGCGATATTATATAAATGTCATCTAGTACTCAAATTTGATAGAAATATACTGAAAATATGCAACAATAGGGATATCAATATTATGCGATATGATGTAATTGCCATCTACTACTCAAATTTGGTACAATTTTACTGAAAATATGAAACAATAGGGATATCGATACTATGCGATATAACGTACATGCCATCCAGTACTCAAATTTGGTACAAATTTACTGAAAATATGCAACAATAGGGATATAGATAGTATGCGATATTATATAAATGTCATCTAGTACTCAAATTTGGTACAAATTTACTGAAAATAGGCAACAATATGAATTTGAATAGTATGCGATATGATGTTCATGTCATTTAGTCTCGGGCATCTAGTACTAAAATTTGGTACAAATATCCTGAGAACATGCAACAGTAGGGATATCGATAGTATGGGATATGGTGTATATGCTTTCTTATACTCTAATTTGGCATAAATTTACTGAAAACATGGAAGAATAGGGACATAGATAGTATACAATAATGTGTTAATGCCATCTAGTACTCAAATTTGATGCAAATATACTGAAAATATGCAACAAAAGGGATATCTATATTATACAATTATAGTCTGTGTATGAGGTCGATACGATGTTATATCGACCTGGGAAAAGCATATCGACCGGAATGAAATCCGAGGTCGATATGCTTTTGCAGGTCGATATAACATGTTATCGACCTCATCCACAGACTATAATTATTATATTATTAATTTACATACAAAACTGAATAGGACATGTTTATCCTTGTCTAAATAAACAAATTCAAGATATATTTTAAATATTTCAAAAATGGATATATTTAAAAGTTAATTAGCAGTTTAATATAATTACAGTGTGTATGTACTTGTAATTGATTCTTGAAAAATATATAAAATAAATTAAACAAAATTATAAATATTCATAGAAACATGCGATATGCATTTCTATTTTTTGTAACATGCGATATAACTTTTTGATATATTGTTTTCTAGTCAATCTCTAAATATACAGTGGGTCTGGTGATCAGTTCTCCACTAATCAAATTTCTCAAAAGATATCAAATTAATAATATTATGCAATATCATATGTAAATGCCATCGAGTAAACAAATTTTGTACAAATATACTGAAAACATGCAACAATAGGGATATAGATAGTCTGGGATATATAGTGTAAATGCCATCTAGTACTCAAATTTGGTGCAAATATACTGAAAACATCCAATATTAGGGATATTGATAGTATGCGCTATGGTATACATGCCATCTAGTATTCAAATTTGGTACAAATTTACTGAAAATATGAAACAATAAGGGTATCGATAGTATACAATATGATGTAAATGTCATCTAGTACTCAAATTTGGTACGAATATACTGAAAACATGCAATAACAGGGATATCAATAATATGGGATATAGTGCAAATGCCATCTAGTACTCAAATTTGGTGCAATATACTGAAAACATCCAACATTGGGGATATAGATAGTATTCGATATGGTATACATGCAATCTAGTACTCAAATTTGGTGCAAATTTACTGAAAATATGCAACAATAGGGATATCGATAGTATGCAATATGATGTAAATGCCATCTAATACTGAAATTTGGCATAAATTTACTGAAAACATGCATCAGTAGGGATATAGATAGTATGACATATTATGTAAATGCCATCTAGAACTCAAACTTTAAGCAAATATACTGAAAACATGCAACAATAGGGATATCGATAGTGTGCGATATGGTGTAAATGCCATCTACTATTCAAATTTGGTACAAATTTACTGAAAATATGCAACAATAGGGATATCGATACTATGTGATATGATGTACATGCCATCCAGTACTCAAATTTCCCATCTCTAGATTTTCCATGGCGCCTGTGTTTTCCATGAAAAATAAAGAAATTTCCCATGGAATTCCATGGCATCTCTTCCATGGGTCATGGAAAATAAAATCTTTAAAATAATTCCATGGAATTCCATGAAAATGCCAATCTTTTTCCGTGGAATTCCATGGAAACTTTCCATGCATAGCATGGAAATCTGAACTTAGAAAATTTTAGTCATGGGAATGGTCATTGAAATAGGACTTAGTTTTATTTTCACATTGAAAATATTCAAAGTTGGACTTAGTTTATTTTTCACATGGAAAATATGGTCAATGTGAAAAATAAACTAAGTCCAATAGTGATGAATAATAATATCACAGTACATTTTTACAATGTTGAATTATATAGGAATTAATTAATTGGGCTAAAATTAATCTCCCTCGATATTTAAGAATGTTTGCAGATTGGAAGTTTGCATAATATCATGATGCAGGGCCCTACAAACAAACAAGACGTTTTACGCCTGAAAAATGAAATAGACACCCTGAAATGAAAGGAACTTTGCATTTAGACGTGTTTTGAGGCTGAAAATATACAACCTAGCAGAAATATTTTATTTCAGGACATAAATTTGAACTTAACAATTTTTCTTGGCAGGAAGTTTGGACATAAATGTAAGTCACCTTAAAGCAAAGATTTAAGATAAAATATAACTTTTAACAATTTTGTGACCAGGAACTTTTTATTGAATTGTCATGAAACAGATTAAGGTGTAAAATTGGACTTTGAATTTTGAAAAGCCAGCTTATTTTTGAAATTTTAAGGGATGAAGGAAAGATTGAGGATTTTATTTCGAGACGGGTTACTTCTTGAACTTCTTTTACGGCAAGGTTAACCCAGATCTAACGGCTTGATTAGGATGTGATCATTCCGATATAGGCGGGATTGGCCGGACTTTGACATCACAGCACTGAAGTGTGTTTTTCTGTAACAAATGAAATCTTAGTGTGGTACTGGCAAGATCACAGCTTTGATCAGATCTCCTCACCCTCCAGAGATCTCGCCTAAATTAGTGTTGAATACATATATATAGTCTGCATCTTTACATTCTGTTTTTAATTTTCAAACATCACCCCCCCCCCTTTTCCCAACAATTTTTTTCATCAGAAAACAAGAAATTATCCAAAGTGATTATGCAAATGTTGAATATGTGGACTAGCAGATAAGATATAAAAGTACCAAAATAGATTTTGCTAAATCTTCATTCTGGACATAACCTATGGCTGAACATGGTTAACCCGTTTACATTGGGTACCCGTTTACATTGTGTGCAGCTGCTCGGTTTAGAACATTTAATTGCTTTCTAGGAAGAATAGAAACATCGTGGATAACGTTGTTGCTTAAATAAGCAAATTGTTATTTTGGAACCAGTTATAACTCCGTACTATAACTGGACCTAGAGTAGATTCGTCAGAACCATGGATCGTCATTGTCAAAACGAAAGTGAAAGTAACTTGGGGAAGGTCAAATGCATTGGACATGCGCAGTAAAATGCATGCAACGAAAAGATAAGATGTTTTTGAAAATCAATTTCTACCAATGATTAAATTTGTACTATAAAAAAATCCATGAAATATTTATGTCTTGTTTGTTTATAAATCGCGTGTTTATTTAAAAATCAAGAGGTCAAATAAGATTCGTCGAGTAATCCGAATGTCCCATGTATCGATAGTAAGTAAGTAAGTAAGTAATATTTATTAAACAAATCACTGGCCCATGGAAACCATTTATCGATAAACATGATTGGTCCATCGCTGCATCTTGTCCAATCAGCACCGACATTGCTCAACATCGTTGTAGGTCAGATTTGGTGCACATATTTTTAAACCGAAACATGGAATGGATGCTGACAGACGACAATTAAAATAGGTTTTCGTCACAGAGCTCGATCTGTTTCATTTAATCTTTTGTACAAAGGACAAAAGAAGATTGTTTCTGATTCGGTACATAATGTGTAGGTAGGATTGTCGGCCACAAATTAGATCTTATTTGGCATTTGCGTATCGACAACGAGGGGAAGCCGGAGGGCATAGGGGTCATATCCCTAGATCCCGTCTTTTTTTCTAAATCTCCCACTCCCGAACTTAAAAGAAAATAATAACTGATGAAATCCCGATTACTGTTGAATTTTATATCCCGAAATCCCTGGCTTAAATCATAAAAATACCGAAATCCCCAGCTTAAAAAATCCCTAAAAAAGGCCGGCGTGCATTGACATTCAAAATTTAATTATTGAATAGAATTTTGGCGTTTCTGTGGCATAGGGAAGATCTTAAAACAGTACTTTCATTCATAGCCATCTTGTGACGACCTCATATTTATTGGTGTCCTACTTTCATTACTTCGCCCCTAATGTTTTCGAAATAAACAGGTTTTAGGAATTCCTCTAACGTTTTATTGATAAAAGTCTGAAACATTGAAACAATTTTATGCCTTCTCATATCGTGGGCATTTCAACCAAATTTTGGGCTATGACCTCGCTGTTTTTACGTAGCTATGAAAATATTAGATACGATAATGTATCCCTCAGTCCACTACGTTCCCATGAGGGTTACAACTTTGTCCCATTACCCCTAATGGAACAAAATTTGTTTCAATTTGCAAGCGAAATACCTACTGATGTATAAACATCAATTTTACTGGTTATGTTTCTTATATTTCTGTGAAAAAATCTCCTTAAAGGGCTCAAAACGTTCTTTTCTGAAACGCGTTTTCAAAATTGTTTTTCAAGTTTCGGCTATTTTGAAATTAACTTTGATGAATATGATGGGATGTAGGATTTTAAAACCAAATCAAGACATTTCTGGATAATATTGTTGCTTAATTCCGGTCTATGACCGACATTGATTTGCAGAATCTTTGGCAGCATTTTATGATTTTATTCATTAATCTCTGTCAAAATGGCGATTTACTTTTCAAAGCCTTCTCTTCAGATTTTCAATCTGATGTGCAACACTTTTCATAGGAAGAATATGCATATTTTTATATTGATTATGGAGGAAAAATGCTAATTTAGAGATTTTTTACCATCAAAGGTCTGATAACCTCATAATAAATCCGTTATTTCGCCCGGTGTGAATCACAGCGGGGCTGCTCCATTACGGCAGACATGATTTTGTACAAATTTGAAATAATAGGAAATACTGCCTAAAAACAGGAAATAGGGGGGTTAGCCCTGTGAAAACTTCATATTCCTGCTTGTTTTACAAAACTGAACAACTTTTGAATTTATTTTTTGTTTCAAAAAAATAGGAATTCCTATCTAAATAGGAAAATAATCATGTCTGATTACGGGTAAGGCCAACATTAAAAATATTTTTGTTTCCCCTACCCAACGACTGGGTTGTTCAGTTTATGGGTAGGTTGGTAGGAAAATTATTTTATTTTATTTACTTCAAAAAAAATTATTTTACTTAAATCTTCAAATATATTCTGATAATACCTCTTCTACATAACAAACTTTTTTGAATAAAGATGAAAAAAAAATGAAGAGTAATGGTCGATAAAATTTTTTGATTTGTTGCAATTGCAGCGGGTTGGTCGTGGGAGGGGAAACAAACAATATTTTATTTTTGGCCTAATGGGAGCAAGTCGTTACCCTCACAGGAGCGTAGTGGACTGAATGTTACGTTATCGTATCTATGAAAATATGAGCTTTCAGTATAAACCTTTTTATTTACAAATTCATGGGTGCCGCCATTGCCGACTTCCGAATTAACTTGTTACCTGAAGGGTGTAACGTTCGTAACACCTCGGCGTTTGCCGATCTATCGGTATTAAGTTTAATGATACAGGTGTCGTACTTCAACCGTTAATTACTCCAATAACCCCTGTTGAAAAAGTGATCAAACTTTATCTAAGTGATAAAACAGATATTGTGACATCAAAGAAACCGCTCAATATCTATCAATATATTACAAATAATTGTTAATTTAGTATAGAAGTTCGATATTTTACAAGTTGCTTATGAAAACGAAACTTTGCTTTGAAGGAAAAGAAATAAAATTCACAAGTAATCTAATTTAATGAATTAATCATTTATATTTCAGAAAAAAAAAATATTTGAATTATTCTTGATAGATTTTCCGAGAGTATTGGGAAAAAACTTAGATATTAATATTTTAAATAACATATACAAGATCTTAAAAATTTTGCGCAAGTTGTAGAAATGGACTTTTATTTAGCTAACCAGAATAATAAAAAACAATGATAATAATTTTATGTTTAATGCTTTTAAAATATTCGCTTAATGAAACATTTTGTTTGAGTTTATGAAGTAAATAAACAAAGGAGTATTTAATTAAAATAGTCTCTAGTAATATTATTTTTGGTAGAGAAAAACAGCAAATCGACAAAACAATGACATCAAACATATAATTGACCTGCATTTTTTATATGCACGGGGATGTCATTTTGCAAGAATAAAAATAAAAATAGTAAGATGAAAAATAATAATTTCCCACATAAAAACACGCAAATTTAAGAAAAAAAAAGATTAAAATGCAAAATTTAACGGATATCGTCGAACTCTCCGAAATTCAAATAATTCTAATAACATATCGCTATTCTTTATTCCTTTATTTTTATAACTCGCGTTTCTTTTCTTTTGGGAAAGGGTTCAAACTATATTTTGGGGATAAATTGGTATATGCAAAGAAACTTTTTAATATTTACCAAATTTTGATATTGGCCAAAGTTACCTTCCTCCGACCAAGAAGAGATGGCCAGAAAGGAGCAGTCCAACTGGAAAGTGGTTTCGTGTGATGTCTGGATAATAGTTTGTTCTATTTCTGAGATAAAATATGTGTAGAAATGATTTTTTGGTGAAATTCAGTTTCAAAACAGGTAGTAAATATTTTTGTTTTTATTTTATTTTAAATCCACGACTTTCATTTCTTCGTGGAAGCAATCAACACTGATCAAAGGGTCATAAGATTAATTAAACTTTTTTAAACAATCACACTGATCAGTATATTAAGGACACGTGCCATGCCTCCAGGTGTAATTATCTACCTGGACAAAACCGTTTATTGTCACCTGGATGGAGAGCATGTTGAATTATGTAATATTTTACAACACGCAAGAAAAATTATGGTAAAAAATTTTACCTTGATTTTGATATTACTTGCATTTTATGATTTGTTAGGTAATAAAAATTTAATTTGAACAGGTATATTCTTTCAGAACGAATACCTATTTGAAATAAAAAATGTTAAAATTCTATTTTTTATTAATTTAATCAGGACATATGACCATACGTTACCACGGTAAAAACCGAGTCTACACCCTCTTAATGGCGGACGACTATGCCGCACCTGGCGGTCAAGTTCGATATCTCAGTAATCACCAATTTATGAAAGCGTCTATACAATGTAAAAAGCAAGGTGGTAAATTTGTTTGGTCAAGAAAAGCTTCTTCGGATCACTTCATTGTGTTTAGGAATGAGGCAAAAATCTAGATCAATATGGGAATGCTCCTGGAAAGTTTATTTGTCTACAAGGGTATGAATTCGAGTTACTGCAGTACAAAATAAATGATAAAGAGTAGGAACTAAAGTGAAAACCATACTTTGTAATTATTTGTGTTGAATTGGCAATTTAAAACTAAAAACAGCAAAATTACCGATGTCTTTGTTTTAATTTATCTGTACCATAGATAATATTAGTAAAGATATAAACAAGTCTGCTTTCAATGGTTTCATGGTGGTAAAAATGATGTAATGTACTTTTACCCATATTAAAAAAGAAATTTAGAAAATTGACTTCAATTGATAGCCTTTAACATAAAATTAAATACTTTGTAGATTCGAAAATACTGAAATTCACAGTCAGAATCCAAATATATATATAAATGAAATAAAATCTAGCCAGGGTTTTTTTTATTTCAATTTTTTTAATGTCCAATGAATAGATTTTTACCCTATCATACTTATTGGAAATAATTTGGATTTAAGGTTGTCTTTGAGGAGTCTTATTAACATTTGATATAAACAAACAAATTCCATATTGTAGTCAATATTCGCGATATTTGGAGTTACTGGAGTCCGATTATAAATAGTTCACAATTAAACGTGCTTGCCCAAGTTGTCTCAGGTACTCTAGCCCTAGGATCCTCATAGTTGATAAATAAACTTGATTTCCATTTTCAGATGAAGGTTGTATTTATAAGATATGGCGTGACAAAAAAGGGAGGCAAAATCAGATTTGCTTGTATTGATTTGTCAAACTTTCTAACAGTTCAACCAAGGATGATCGTTTGTGAGTAATTCCTCCTTTTCTGGGTTATATTCGTTTGCTATTGTCAGATACTGCGCAAGAAAACAGAAATATGTACAATGGACATGATGGATGCCAGCAGAAAAGGGGTTTGCTTGTATTCCTTTGTGGATACTATTATGTGCTATGTTCAATAACATGTTAGCACTATGCAGTAATACATTTCATCTGCCACTCATGTAAAGGTAAATGAAGCTAATAAAAGGTAAGACATATAGCTAAATAAATGTAAATAAAGTTTACTGTAAATGTCAAAGTTATCAAACACATAAATAAAACATAACTCTCTGGATCCAGATTATGATATCCGACATGTATCTTATGACTTTATATCTTACAGTTTGTTGACCGGTATCGGAGATTGTCATGATTGTCAACAGTGTCTGATGTAAAAGAACAGGAGAACATTTTTTCACCTTTGGACTGAAATTCTATCGGCATGAAATGTTCCATACACATCATGGAAACTTTTCATGGAATTCCATGGACATCATGCCAACTTTCCATGGAATTCCATGGACATCATGGAAAAATTTCATGGAATTCCATGGAAACTTTCCATGGAAATCCATGGCAACTTTCTTTGGAAATCCATGGCAACTTTCCATGGAATTCCATGGCATTCCATGGGTATGCTTTCAGATTTTCCATGATCAGATTTTGAATTTTCCATGGAATTCCATGTCTCAATACTCCATGGAATTCCATTGAAATATTATTCCATGGAATTCCATGTGCAGAATTCATGGAATTCCATGGAAAATGGTACAAATTTACTGAAAATATGCAACAATAGGGATATAGATAGTATGCGATATGAAGTAAATGCCATATATAGTACTCAGTTTGGTACAAATAAACTGAAAACATGCAACAATAGGGATATGGATAGTAAGCTTTATGGTGTAAATGCCATCTAATACTCAATTTGGTACAAATTTACTGATAATATGCAACCATAGGGATACCGTTAGTATGCAATATGATGTTAATGCCATCTAAGGTTCAAATTTAGTATAAATTTACTGAAAATATGCAACAGTTCGCATTTGGATAGTATGGGATATGGTGTAAATGCCATCAAGTACTCAAATTGAAACATTTACTGAAAATATGCAACAATAGGGATATCGATATTATACGATATCGTGTAAATACCATTTAGTACTCAAATTATGTACAAATTTACTGAAAATATGCAACAATAGGATAGAGATAGTATGCGATATGATGTAAATGCCATCTAGTATTCATATTTGGTGCAAATATACTGAACATATTCAACGATAGGGATATTGATAGTATGCGATATGGTGTAAATGCCATCTAATACTTTAATTTGGTACAAATTTCCTTAAAATATGCAACAGCAGGGATATCAATAGCGTGGGATATGGTATAAATGGCATCTAGTACTCAAATTTGGTACAAATTTAAAGAAAATATGCAACAATAGGGATATCAATAGTATGCGATATGATCTACATGTCATCTAGTACTCAAATTGGTACAAATATACTGCAAACATGCAACAATAGGGATATCGATAGTATGGGATATGGTGTATATGCCATCTAATACTCAAATTTGGCATAAATTTACTGAAAACATGCAACCATAAGGATTTAGATAGTATGCGATATTGTGTTAATGCCATCTAGTACTCAAATTTGATGCAAATATACTGAAAATATGCAACAATAGGGATATCGATATAATGCAAAATCATATGTAAATACCATCGAGTAGTCAAATTTTGTACAAATATACTGAAAACATGCAACAATAGGGATATTGATAGTATGGGATATAGTTTTAATACCATCTAGTACTCAAATTTGGTGCAAATATACTGAAAACATCCAACATTAGGGATATTGATATTATGCGATATGGTATACATGCCATCTAGTATTCAAATTTGGTACAAATTTACTGAAAATATGCAACAATAGGGATATCGATAGTATGCAATATGATGTAAATGTCATCTAGTACTCAAATCTGGGATAAATTCACTCTAAACATGCATCAGTAGGGATATAGATAGTATGCCATTTTATTTAAATGCCATGTAGAACTCAAACTTTAAGGAAATATACTGAAAATATGTAACAATACGGATATCGATATTATGCGATATGATGAAAATGTCATCTAGTACTCAAGTTTGGTGAAAATTTACTGAAAATATGCAACAATAGGGATATCGATACTATGCGATATGATGAACATGCCATCCAGTGCTCAAATTTGGTACAAATTTACTGAAAATATGCAACAATAGGGATATAGATAGTATGCGATATGAAGTAAATGCCATATATAGTACTCAGTTTGGTACAAATAAACTGAAAACATGCTACAATAGGGATATGGAGAGTATGCTTTATGGTGTAAATGCCATCTTATACTCAATTGGGTACAAATTTACTGAAAATATGCAACAATAGGGATATAGATAGTATGCGATATGATGTAAATGCCATCTTGTACTCAAATTTGGTGCAAATATACTGAAAATATGCAACAATAGGGATATTGATAGTATTCAATATAGTGTAAATGCCATCTAATACTAAAATTTGGTACAAATTTACTGAAAATATGCAACAACAGGGATATCAATAGTACGGGATATGGTATAAATGCCATCTAGTACTCAAATTTGGTACAAACTTACTGACAATATGAAACAATAGGGATATCAATAGTATGCGACATGATGTATATGTCATTTAGTACTCAAATTGCTACAAATTAACTGAAAAGATGCAACAATAGGGATATCCATAGTATGGAATATGGTGTAAATTCCATCTAATACTCAAATTTGGCATAAATTTACTGAAAACATGGAACAATAGGGACATAGATAGTATACAATATCGTGTTAATGCCATCTAGTACTAAAATTTGATGCAAATATACTGAAAATATGCAACAATAGGGATATCGATATTATACAATTATAGTCTGTGTATGAGGTCGATACGATGTTATATCGACCTGGGAAAAGCATATCGACCGAGGATGAAATCCGAGGTCGATATGCTTTTGCAGGTCGATATAACATGGGATGGACCTCATCCACAGACTATAATTATTATATTATTAATTTACATACAAAACTTAATAGGACATGTTTATCCTTGTCTAAATAAATAAATTCAAGATATATTTTAAATATTTCAAAAACTGATATATTTAAAAGTTAATTAGCACTATAATATAATTACAGTGTATATGTACTTGTAATTGATTCTTGAAAAATATATAAAATAAATTAAGCAAGATTATAAACATTCATAGAAACATGCGATATGCATTTCTATTATTGTAACATGCGGTATAACTTTTTGATATATTGTTTTCTAGTCAATCTCTAAATATACAGTGGGTCATGTGATCAGTTCTCCACTAATCAAATTTCT
>MJUU01004298.1:23664-34967 GCA_002080025.1 Modiolus philippinarum | reverse complement strand
ATAGGGATATCGATAGTATGCAATATGATGTTAATGCCATCTAATGTTCAAATTTAGTATAAATTTACTGAAAATATGCAACAGTTCGCATTTGGATAGTATGGGATATGGTGTAAATGCCATCAAGTACTCAAATTGAAACATTTACTGAAAATATGCAACAATATGGATATCGATATTATACGATATCGTGTAAATACCATTTAGTACTCAAATTATGTACAAATTTACTGAAAATTTGCAATAATAGGGATATAGATAATATGCGATATGATGTAAATGTCATTTAGTATTCAAATTTGGTGCAAATATACTGAACATATGCAACAATAGGGATATTGATAGTATGCGATATGATGTAAATGCCATCCAATACTATAATTTGGTACAAATTTACTGAAAATATGCAACAAGAGGGATATCAATAGTGTTGGATATGGTATAAATGACATCTAGTACTCAAATTTGGTACAAATTTACTGAAAATATGCAACAATAGGGATATCAATAGTATGCGATATTATGTACATGTCATATAGTACTCAAATAGGTACAAATATACTGCAAACATGCAACAATAGGGATAACGATAGTATGGGATATGGTGTATATGCCATCTAATACTCAAATTTGGCATAAATTTACTGAAAACATGCAAGAATAGGGATATAGATAGTATCCGATATTGTGTTAATGCTATCTAGTACTGAAATTTGATGCAAATATACTGAAACTATGCAACAATAGGGATATCGATATTATGCAATATCATATGAAAATGCCATCGACTAGTCAAATTTTGTACAAATATATTGAAAATATGCAACAATAGGGATATCGATAGTATGGGATATAGTGTAAATGCCACCTATTTCTCACATTTGGTGCAAAGATACTGAAAACATCCAACATTAGGGATATTGATAGTATGCGATATGGTATACATGCCATCTAGTACTCAAATTTGGTGCAAATTTACTGAAAATTTGCAACAATAGGGATATCGATAGTATGCAATATGATGTAAATGCCATCTAATACTCAAATTTGGCATAAATTTACTGAAAACATGCAGTAGTAGGGATATAGATAGTATGCCATATTATGTAAATGCCATCTAGAACTCAAACTTGAAGTTGCATAACCCAGATTAGAAATTTTCTAAGGAGTATACCGAAAGAAACCCCATCAAAATCCGATAAATAATAAAGATTTTACAGTCAAATATAAGAAAACACCAAATTTAACATCTTTTGACCCCTTTTTCTGAAACGGGCGGAGCCAGGTACAAAAAATTATGATCCTAGCTTAAGCACGTGCCTAGAAACATCATATTAAAGTTTGAAAATGATCCGTTCGCTGGAACTAAAGCTATGCTGTCCACAGACAAGAAAATACCCAATTTTAACCCTTTTTGGTCCCTTTTTCTGAAACGGGTGAGGCCAAAACCCTAAATTAAAAGCCAGGCTTAACCTTTATGCCAAGAAACCTCATGGAGTAGAGCCACGAATAGGGTAAATTGGCCCTGTTAAATACAAAATTTTAATCTTCATCGTAGCTTTGATGAATGTTCTCTAAAATTATTGCCATGCCTTGAAATATATCGGGCAATAACTATGGTTGATTTCTATGACGTCATCAATGACGTATAACGTCCGAAAACATGACGGATTTCAAGAAATGGCTCAAAATCAGTAGTTTTCAATCCGTTTTTGTAAAAATCCAAGTTGTCCGCATACCTCAACCAAAATAAAATTAATAAAATTCAAATTCCTGATAAATTTTGAATCTTTTGCTGCAAATATTATTTTGGTTGACGAATGCGGCCACATCGAAAATTTAACATGTTTCTATCCGTGTACCGTGTACATTCCGTTGGTCCGACGGTAATGTCGCCTTGTGATTCATATCCATTGTAGGGCAACTAAAAAAATAACTGTAAATTTAATTGCGACTTTTACAATAAACAAAACTAATGGTTTTGATATAAAGTGGGTTAGATTTTGTTTTATTTTTTTCTGAATTTGAAGTTCGCGCATGCGCATGATTGAAAACAATTGTCTATATGAGTGGAGAACTGTAGTATAGAGCAGGCCTAACGAACGTATTCGTCGATTAATAAAATAAGGATGAAGACATCGTTAAAATAATCATTAAAGTAAGTCTATTCAAATATTTTTCTACTTATTTCTTGTCGAAGAGTTCCATATCTTGCCACAGACTTTACGTTCTTTGGATCCCGTGTTAGTCAAAATAGAAATATATGGATGAGAAAAAGACGGGGAATAATTTTACAAAATCAAGAGAATTCCTATACAAAATATATTTGCAAAACAGAAAAATATCTCTTTCGCAGAGTGAATGAATTTTATATTGTATTAATTTCTGCATTATGGTCATCTGTCCGACGTAGTGTAATAGCGTGTCCGACTGTTGATGTGTTACATAAGCAAATTTAAAGCATTTTTATCTCGAAGCCTTGAAATGGCTGGAGAGATATTAATATGACAAGAAAAAATCACGTGCACCGCATGAGGCTTCAAGCCTATTAACAGCTCTAAAAGATTATCTTCGTGCTTCTGATAAAATTAAGTACGCAAGTTTCTTTCAAAATCGTATACATTTAGTATTTAAGTTATATTTCTTCATTTTCTTGAGTTGAATACAGTGTTGTTTTAATAAATTGAAAACAATATGCATGTTTATCAAATTACTTGTTTTTTTTATATTGCGTCTCGGATCAACGAACTTGTCGCGCAGTAATTTGCGAGATGAAAATAACATTTGTTTACCTGTGACAGAGTACGGCATATATTTATAGCAATGACATCAACATGCGAAATCGCACTATCCGATTATTTTCACGTATTACGGAATAACTTAATACATGCAGACGTATGTAGCAGTTCTTTGGATGACTTCGAAGTTTTGCCACATGTAGATTTTCAGGGCTTCGAGATTCAGTTCCATCGGAGCTTTGATTTATCTCGAAGCCATGAAATGGCTGGAGAGATGTTAATATGGCAAGAAAAAATCACGTGAGGCTTCAAGCCTATTAACAGCTCTAAAAGATGATCTTCGTGCTTCCGATAAAATATAGTGCGCAAGTTTCTTTCAAAAACCGTATTCATTGTGTTTTTAAGTTATATGTCTTCATTTTCTTCGGTTAAATACGTTGTTGTTATATTAAATTGAAACAATATGCATGTTTATCAAATTACTCGTTTTTTTTATATCGCGTCTCGGATCAACGAACCTGTCGCGAAGTAATTTGTCACAGTGTTTACCTGTGACAGTGTACTGCATATATTTATAGCAATGAAATCGATATGCGAAAATCACACAATCGTATTACGGAATAACTTAATACATGCAGACCCGGCGTATGCAGCAGTTCTTTGGATGACTGGATGACTACGAAGTTTTGCAACGTGTAGATTTTTTAGGGCTTCGAGATTCAGCTCCATCGGAGCTTTGATTAATTTATTTTTAATGTAACAGTAGTACGGCCATAAAGTGGTTTATTATTAATACGAAAAAATACAGGATTTCAGAGAAATCAACTTTTTGTGGGCGGTCCTTATGTTTACTAATTTTGATTGGCGAACATGCATTGGCTCTCACATCTACTTTACAACTATCATCAAATCCAAAAGTACAAGACTTGTTTCAAATTTCACTGGAATTATTATTTTGTTTTAAATTTTTTAATTTTAATTTCTTTTAACGTTTTGCTATATGTTAATTTCATAATTTTTTTGGATATTTCACTGTGGATAGTTTGTTTTTCAAGAGTTTGTGAGTATATATTTTCTCATTATATATTTTACAAGTATGGCGGGTGTAAATCAGAAGGAAATTCTCGTGTTAGGTCATAGTTTGATATCTAGACTTTCATGTTACATGAAATATGACAATAAATATATCAACTTTGGTTTGGAATTCGATATATGTCATTTAAAGGGTCGTTCTGGTGGTACTATAGAATCCATTATAAATGATTTACCTGAAATAATGAGTAGTCTTCCACATATTTCTGTGGTTTGTCTGCAAGTTGCAGGAAATGATTTAAGCCGACCAGAGAATCACCCGAGTCGTGTTATAAACAATTTAAATAGCTTGACTGAAAAATTACGGGTGCAGTACAATATTGAAATCGTCATGGTTTGTATACTTTTCCTTAGAGCAAAAACAAGATCACATAAAGGAGATGTTTCGGTGTTTGTTTATAACAACCGAGTACGCACTACAAATTTATTGTTAGGATCTGAATTTAGTGGCAGCAAACATGGTAAAGAAGTTCTATTATTGAGCCACGATAAATATATTTGGAATGAGTTAACCTTGTACAAAGACGACGGGGTACACTTTGAGGTCGAAAAGCCTTTCTATAAATCATTGAAAGGTTGTGTTTTATTAGGTCTGAGATCTCTTGATTCATTGTAATGTTTACAATGAAAATGACAATCCAACTTGAGAACTTTTTAATTTTATACCTAAGCCAATCAGATTCGTTTTACGGGGCACACCCCCGTCACAACAGTTGTATAATACAAGCACATGTTACTGTAACTTTCTGCTTCCCTTCGGGATAGGTTACTCGTTCCCCAATTATTATTGAAATTATACGTCGTTTCTTTTTGTAGTTGTATCATAACAGATATGTCGTCATCTGTATAATATCAATTTGTCTACAATTAGAAGCGATAAGGTCACATTCTAGTGCAAGTGTCGTATAAGTCATAACGGCTGGGTTTGATATACTATTTATTGCCTGACCCCGTGGGGTCAGGCAGTATAAGGTTTAGTATAAGGTTTAGTTTGTACATGGCCGCGGCCATGTTTTCCCTCATTGTCAGGGAGACGCTTGAAAATGAATATTAAATAACTCGTTTTCACAAACATCTATATGAAAATAATAAACAAATTAGAGGAAGCTAGTATGTGTATACGATTTCACACAAAATAATTAGACTACGACAGATAATAAATAAAATCTTTATCAAGTGTAGAATATATATGTTGACATATCAATTCACCTGTTAATTATTTACAACAATGTAGATACTGCCGAATGTGAGAAAGAGGTCAAAGCGTGATAAAATTGTGTTATTATGCTATCCAGATTTTAACCTGATGTCGGTAAAAGACTAATTTACAAAATATAATGTCAAGATTAGAATTAAAACTAATAACAAGTTAACCCTGATTGCAAAAATTTATTTTACGTGTTAAGTATTTATTACACTGTAGCAGTGCAGAACAAAATGAATCCACTTTTGCATTTTAGTTTTAACATGTTAGAGAAAAAAGAAGATTGTCTCATGATTTGAATCTAAAAACATTTTAGATAATTGTTACAGAAAATGCTGGAATAAATAATAAAATAACGAAGTTACTGTATTGATTATATTTTTACATTCAATTTAGAAATATTTCAAACAATAAGATGTATGCAACTTTGGATGCCTAGCTAGCTCACACTATTCAGGTAGAACTAAGTCATCGTGACTTTTATTTCACTGTCGAGTGACTTGTTTAAGTTTTAAACTTCAAGATGAAGAACATCTGTAAAGGGCTCTGTATTGGAGGTACGAAATTTTCGCGGTTTTCAGTGTTGTATTTATTCACAGGGTTTTATATTTGGTTCTGCCGTGTATTTGTACAAATTTTGTCTGATGTGCATTTACATCATAGCCTTTCATTGTTTATTATGTCCGATTTAGCCAAACCTCATCTATACAGTGATAAAAACTTGCATACAGATTAAAAACAGACCCTAAAAATGTAGTACACAGTGGCATAATGTTAGAATGTTAGCATTCATGCGTGACTAAGGGCACGGCCAACATCTTGGCTAGAATAAGAATGTACTCCTCAGGACTTAACAGCATGTCAAATATCAAGTGGCTAGGACTACTGGTAGAGGCTGTACTAACTGCTTGCAAAATACTTACCATGATTGTTCATACATGACTAAGTGCCAGATAGGGTCATCATCTGGGCATTGAATTGGTATTTAATCCTTTACACTCATCTGCATGTCAAATATAAAATGGCTACAATTTCTAGTGCAAGCTATACAAACTGCTAGCCAAAAAACTAAAAGTGATAGCTCATGCATGACAAAGGGGCTAGGGTCATCATCTGTGGAATCGGAGTGTTCTCAAGATGCACCTGTATGTTAAATATCAAGTGGCTAGGACTACTGGTACAAGCTGTACTGCATAAAACATAACAAGAGCGTTCTTGCATGACTAAGGGGTCGGTGCCACCACATGAGCAAGGAATCGGTATGTACTTCACAAGACGAAAGTGTATGTCAAATATCAAGAGGCTATGGCTAGGCTTAGGATGTTATTTTATATTTTTCTTCAAATAAATTTCCTGTATTTTGATGGGTCGAACATCCATCTGGTATTTTATTATACCCCCGCACCTGCAGGTAGTATGTATGATGAACAAATAGAAAAAATGCATATGCAATGAACGACAATCAATTTGAAAAATTATCTGAAATATCTGACAAATTGAAAATTATATGCCGAGGTCAGGCAAGCTTTTTTTGAAAGCTAATACTTGTATAATTAAAAGTCGTTATCATTTGTATAACATGGATGCCATTATACATGTCTTAGACATACGGTATGCAAGTACTAGTAATCCCTGACCTCTCGCATGAAATGTGTTACGTCGTCGTTTTTCGTCGTTATCATACAGCTTGACAGAACCAATGATACAAAAGGTTCCCATAAATTTGATAAGCATTTATAGAATCATAATTTACACGTCGTCGTTAATAACATAAAGTTATTATTACTTTTTACTTATTTATGTATTAATTGAATTCTATTTTTAAGCAATAAGGTCATATTCTAGTGCACGTGTCGTATAAGTCATAAAGGCTTTGAGATGCTTAAAAAGTCGTTATTGTTTGTATAACACGGATGCCATTTTATATGTCTATTAGACATACGGTATGCAAGTGCTAGTAATCCCTGACCTTTTGCATATAAAGTGTAACGTCGTCGTTTTGTCGTATATTATATATATAATATATATATATATATATATATGCAAATTTATGGTAAGTATCGTTTCAACGATTATTCTCTACAAGCAACCCCCCCCCCCCCCGAAAAAATAGAAAAAAAAGAAATACAATGTTGTGACTAACTTTCATGCTGTTGCGGGTCATGACCCAACATTCATGTATGTGGTGGCGGGTCATATCGTTGACCCAACATTCATGTTTGTGGTGGCGGGTCATATCGTATCAAGCTATCACACACCTTTTAAAGAATTTTTTGCACACGTTCTGTACCTTTTATTACCGTATATGAGGAGGGAAAGACCTTTAAAATTTCTGTCAATGTTTCGGGCAGTTCTTTGGGCTGTTTAATATTTTGGTGAAATAAATTTTTTGTTATCTCTTTTGGACCATTAAGTGTAATGTTTAATTATTCTTCACTGTTAATGGTTTTTTACTCGTTTTATTCATTTTTTTTCTTTTGGAATTCAATTGACTGGCTGAAAGTATTGACACATTTTTTATTCTCTTTTGGTAATTCAAAATGCTGGATTTCAGAGCTACCTTTGTTACTAAGTAGCACTATATGAATTTCTTCGGCAAGAGATTGTCCGTTGCTATGGCAACATTACTACATTATCCGAGATATTAGCTTCTGTACTGGATATTTATTTCACCACTGGTAAACATTTGCCCCTTTTTAGCAAATCAGCATGTATTTTTTGGAAATGATAGTTACGAAATATCATCAACATTAGGCATCTCTATACAGTTTGTATAATAAAACAGCAGTTACTATGGCAACGAGAGAACCAATGACATACATATTTGTCATTTATGTTGCAAGTAGTTGTAATACATTATATATGAAAATATACTGTACCTCTGTAATGCTTTAGAATGGTAAAATATGAAAGAAAGAATGGAATTCAGGCCGAAGATGAAAATAATGAAATAGCCGTTGCAACAGCATGTGTTCTATTGGTGAATTAAAGTTATTTTTATGCAAATTACAGTCACTGTGTCTTCTATAAAGAGCACAAATATTATCCAGTTTTGAAATTGGGCCGAATTTGGCCCTTCGTGGCTTTAAACCATTGATGATCCGTCCAGAAACGAAGTTATGCTGGCCACAGACTCCGACGCAGACGCCGACGACTGCGCCATACCAAAATACGACCGGAAAAAATGTTTGCGGTCGTATAAAAATGGTTTGATACAGACGGACGGACAGATGGACGCAATACAACAGATGGTCATATGTCGATCCTGCACTAGATGAGCAAGAATCATATTTTCGGTCTATTTGTTTATCTGCGCCAAAATATTGTCAAATAACAGAAGGTTGATAAAAATTTAAAGATTTTTGGTCAATACCTAGAGCTTACTCACAATATATTTGTTATTATTATGTTTTGCTTACAAAATATCAGATTTGTACAATGTTTATACAGGGGAACTCATTGTCAAATATTATTGTCACATTTTGCGTAATGACCTGGGCTTTTGGCTCCATTTTTGAACGGTGTACTTACATAAGGGCTCTGGGCTGAAACACTAGGTCTCCAGTCTCCATTGATAGGACTCCGAGCTGCACTCACAGGGCCCAGACTCAACTCACTGGGCTCGAGCTGCATGTTTTAATCACTTGGCTCATGGCTCCACATTGGCTCCTGGCTCTCAGAAAGCTGTGAGTTACGTGTTATTATCCCAACATATGCATTCCATACACCTTCACCAGAGCATATTATTGTAATTACGAAATTATTCACTAAAGGTGACTGGGCAGTGGCGGATCCAGACTTTATGATAAGGGGGAGGGGAGGGGGCGATCCATAATTTTTCCGGGGGGAATCCTATTTTTTGAAAACCCTCAAGAGTTTTACACATTTTCCAACCTGGATCCGCAACTGCTTGTGAATGCAAAGAAGAAACTATCAACACTCCCATTCCCTAAAATAGAACAAATTATCTCATATTCGTGGATTTCGGACGAAAATGATATTTCTTCGTGCTCATTTTAAACAGTGTCCTACCTTTGATTATACGTTCATTTTAATCCTTCAAGCGGTTTTAGAGGATATTCGCGTATAATTGTATACAAATTGTTGACAGAAATACATTTTGATTTTTATGTACTGAACTATACTTCGTTTGTTGGGACGGGTGTAAAAAAGGTTCAAAGTCTTAATTTAATCGTTGACGTGATAATAGTATTTTTTAGTCCTTGACTCCATTTCTCTAAAAATTTGTGGTGTGTTGAAATAAAAGGGGGGGGGGGGGGGTATCATTTCATGCATTTTTATCCCATCAAGCAGAACATACAATGCATATACAGATAAAAATATATATCAGCCGTATAATATTACAAAAACAGGAAAACAGCAAACACCTACAATGGCCAGGAACTACAATCACATGCCACAATTTACAAGCAAACTGCACCAGAAAAACAATAATGAAAACAAGAGACAAACATAAATAACGATAGGAACTCGGAATAGCCGGACTTGGTACCGGCACCAGCAAAAGCCAGTGGTAGGGTTAAACCGGTTTATTGGTACCCAAACATCCCCTTTCTCTATCCCGTTTCCCTATAGTATCATAAACACGCGAATAAAACCCAATACAGGTAGACTACTAACTCAATGACCACTATCTTGGAACAGAAAAAGCATAAGACAAAACGTAATTTTGAAAGAAGGGTCAAAGAGAGTGCTCGCCGCTAAACTGCCGGCCAGCTCAAAGAATCTAGTATGCTGGTAAAACACTGTCGCACTACGGAAGAAAAATCAAACTCAAAACTTCCCGAAGGGTTTGGTAAAGAGTCTTCATGTATTTCAGCAGACATCGGCAGTATCAGTGAGAGGCCAGTATATATGTAAAGTCTTCAGGTCACTGGAATCCAAAGCCAATTTACGGATTTGTTCAGAATATCTCGTCGATATCCACTATTACGTAAAGAATGTAAGTTACGTCCCAGTTTTTCTGGATTATTAATCAGTTTTTGACATTTTTTAACAACATTTCCATAAAATCGAGGATGAGAAATGCCCTTTGTTATTAGCTGTTTCCGAGTCACGTCATATCTAGATATCAAATATTCATATCTTCTGTAAAACTTCTTAAAAGTATTTAATAATTATGAAATCTGTAACCTTGTTGTAAAAGTTTGGATGTGAGAGTAAGGTTACGCTCATTAAAATCATCAAGGGTGGAACAAATGCGAGCGAATCGTACAAGTTGGGATATATACACCCCGTAGGATAGAGCTAGGGGAACATCGCCGTCAAGAAAGGCGAAATTAGTATTATTGTAAAATCAAAATCATCCCTTTTATCATAAACTTTAGTTTTTATTTTACCAGAGTCAATGATGATACTTAGATCCAGAAAAGGGCAGTATTTAGAATCATTGTTTGCCTTATTTAGTTTCAATTGTTGTGGGTAAATGGTTTCAACATAAGCCAAAAACTGGGGATTGTCAATAGTAAGGATATCGTCAATATACCTGCTATTATCATTGAAAATAGAAATAAGTTTATCACTATTTGGTACAGTTCTATTTTGTAGTTTTTTCATGAATTCCCGTTCGTAACAGAACAGAAAAAGGTCTGCAATGAGAGGTGCACAATTAGTACCCATGGGGATTCCAATGACCTGATGATAAACAATGGTGCCGAAACGAACATAAATGTTGTCTAGCAAGAGATTCAGTGCCTTAATCATATCATCACATGTCCAGGAGCAATAATTGTTGTAAGAGATATTGGAGAAGAATCCATGCGTTTTGTTGCAGCAAATAAACTGAAGACCCGAAAATTTAACAGACCATTTAATAAGTTCACCCAATTTAGATTTAATCAAATTATGCGGAAGGGTTGTATAAAGTGTAGAAAAATCATAACTGTCAATAGATGAAACTGGTCTATCTATAGATTGTAATTTATCTAAAACTTCAACACTCCAAAAGTAATTTACACCAGAGTTTTGATATGTTTTCTCACAATAGTTTTTGACTAACTCCTTTATACAAGTGAGTGCACTGGTTAAATTGATGGACAAATTTGTGGTAGAACAATTACTTGAAGCCGAAATGAAACGATGTTTGTAGGGATTTTTGTGAAGTTTAGGAATCCAGTACATAGTAGGTAGGGTGTTATCTTTAGGTGGAACTTTGAGTGTTTCTGTATCCTTGTAATGTTGTGTGGTGAGCGTTTTCTCGTCATAATTTGTACGTTCAAAAGTGCTAGACTTTGCCAATTCGTTTTTTT
>MJUU01004298.1:1371-14678 GCA_002080025.1 Modiolus philippinarum | reverse complement strand
TCAGTCTTAGTATAAAAAGGGTCTAGCTTGGCGTCTACCTCAGTCTTAGTATAAACAGTACTTATTTTTTTCTCAAGTTGTGATAGGTGAATTGGTCTTAGAAACTGGCTGTGCAAGTCTTTTCTTAGTTCTCGTTCACTTGCAGCAACAAAAGACTTACTAGGAAACTCCGCTCTAAAGTTCCGTTTCGGTGTGTCTATTTTCTGCTGCAGCGACTTCTTGTTTACCGCACAGGTTGGGTCATCTAAGTCGGTCTCGAGTCCTCTAATATACTTCTTATTCACGTCCAGGTCTTTACGCGCTACCGCAGGAAAGAAAGTATTGCTTATTTGCTTTATTGTTGCTACGTGGTTGTTGCCGGAACCGGGTGAAAGACCTGTGATTTTATATCCACCCATGTCTAAGTCTTGTCCTTTACGGAAATATTTGTCTAACAGAGCCTTGCTCGCATACTTACTTAACACTACATCAAAATTAGTCTTCGTTGATGCACCTCCTGACACCTTCTTAGATATTTCATTAAATATACCCATGTTTACTTTTATATTAGGAAGATAAAAATGTTAAACGAATTAAATGATTTAGCTCAAAAGAAGTCAAAAGCGGAGAAAGTGGTACAGAAGTACAACAAGAAGAAGCAAGAAGAAAAAATAAGAAAAAGTGTACGGTCGGATAAACTCGAGGAATTCTTTGAACCAGTAACGAAAGCAGTAGCTGCAATACCTACGACACCTGCGGTCGGTCAACTAATTCCCGTAACTAATATTATAGATCAGTCTATTTCCGCGATTCCCGTCCCTAGTATTATGGATACTCCGGAGGAACCACCGGATGAACCAGGACCATCAGGATATTCGAAACAAGATGCGCAGATAACTGAAATAGAACCAGGTGGTGTAAATATCAGTCAGTTTGATGCCGAGCAACTAGAAAACACCAACCTGAGTAAAGAAGACAAGATTAAGAGGGCAAAGGGTATGAACAGTACACTGGGAAAAATGAAAAACAAGGTGGAATTTAAAGAAGATATCAAATATCTTATGAACGAAAACAGAAAGTATTACAAGAAATTACAGGGGAAAAAAAGTGGAAAAGGCTTAGAGACTAAAGGAGCATATAAACTAGACACTAACGGCTTCTTTTCTGATCTACTGTTGGACTTAGAACAGCTTTTCGAATATAATATGTTGTATGGACTAGACGAAAAAGGACAACAGGTAATCGACACGAGGGTTGATGATGACTTTATTGACTTAGTAACAAAGAGATACAATCCCCAAAAAGCGTATTCTGATTCTGTAAAGCGTATGTTAAAAAAACTAGTTACACTGTCGCAACATCCTTTAGTAAAGTCGAGTGGCAAATATAAAAACATTTTGTGTTATGAACCAACAAAGCTAGTAGATCGGTTAGAGTTTCTTATTGCTGGTATCGAGGCTGGTAACAACAACGACGAGATAATAAACGAGGGTATAAGCATTCTAGACACTCTTCTGTCAAATAAGGATATAACGGAAGAACAGCACGAAGGAATTTATAGAAAATATTTTGAGTAATAAAAAAATGGAACAAGGTATAATACTTTCTAGTATTACCGGTGAAGGAACCCCTTCTGTTTTGTGACCCAGTTCGAACAACCCATGGTACTAGACAAAAACAAACAGTATGTATTTGGTTTGTCTGAGATAAATACTATGACCTATATTTGGTATAATATTTCTGAGTTCTATGGTAACAAGAAAATAAAGTATAGTCTTGATTCTGGGAAAATAACCAAGAAATTAACATTTACTAACGGTAACTACAGCTACAAGGATATATCCAAGTATATAGCAGAATTTCTATCGGTAAACGACGGAGTCGAAGACAGTCCAATAAAAATAGACTTTGATCTAACAAGCTTTAAGGTGGAAATCACATTAACCAAGGGCGCTATGTTAAACTTAAGAGAAGGTAACTTTGCTGAGTTAATCGGGTTCGACAAGAAAATAGTAAAGGAGACGGAATACGGTAGTAATAGTAAATTGCCTAATATAACTAATGGGATAGATAGTATTCATGTTCATTGTAACTTAATCAGTGGTTCAGTTGTAGACGGTAAGTAGGGTGACGTAATCTACGTCTTTAGTACTGCAGATTTAACTCGTAGTTATCCGTTTCGAGAGAGACCATATCATATAAAATATTCGAGAGTAAACAAGACAAGGATTGACTCGATTCGTGTGTGGATAACAGACAGAAACGGCAGAAATATAAACCTGAATGGTGTTGACAAGAGAGAAATATAAACGGTAAGAAAAAAATGAGAAAAGTATATAGTAAGGAGTTAGGAACATGCATTTTCGTTGACCCGGTAACGAGGGAACAAATTGGTGGTGGACTATTCGACAGCATATTTGGCACCGCCGCAAAGCAACTGGCAAAAGAGACGATAAAGATATCTTCCGTTGCAGCATTAGACACTGGGAGTAAAAAACTTGGTGAAAAGGTGGGAGAGTATGTAGCAGATAAAATAATGCCTACGGCAGCACCAGGCGTAAAACCAGGCGTAACACCGACCGCAGCAACAAAACCAGATGTACCAGCAACACCAGCAAAACCAGGTGCAATTATTAAAGAAATAAAAAAGTACAACAACGACAGCACCGCATCAAAAATTGGTCAACTGTTAGGTAAGGGTATAAAAGCAAGAATTAATCGGTTATTGTAGATAAAAATCATACTATAAAAATGGGAAGAAGAAAACTATATGAGACAGATGTTGAAAAAAAAAAACAAGCCCACAATGAAAATCAAAAGTTATATTATGCTACTCACAAATTTTACTGTGAGGTGTGTAACAAACACCTTTGTGTTTCAGCCAAAAAATATCATATTAACTCTGCGGCTCATCGTAAGAGAATCACAGAATAAAAAGTTATATTATAGGATAAAAATCATTCAAAAAAAGATATAAGTCATTCAAATATGAATTACAACGAAAAAAACGGAATTAGAACATATACTATTAGTCGTCCTCAAGAAGAATAAACTAGAGATGAGGTAGAGATGATATCAGAGTTAATAAAAGAAAGACTGGATCACGCTGTTTCAGACGGGTTTACTGATAGCGCTGATGTACTAGTAATATTTGTCTATACTGGTAGTACACCAAGTTACAAATACAATACCACCAAGAATATGAACTCGTTTCTTATAAGAGAGTTTACTGACTTTGTATCGCTTAATCAACAATACGTAGACCTTTCTTTACCTCCGAATGAGGATTATGTACACGAAATCATAGGAATTAGAATAAAAGTAGTAAAACCACCCGGTGGTGGTTGCTGGAACCGTGAATACTTGGAGAAGATAACAGATGGAGTTAAAAGGAAACGCCCATTATCGACCAATAATAACTGTTTCTTTAGGTGCTTAAAGCCACTCAAACCAGATTTTAATCCAACAATCACTATCTGTGATGAGATAAGAAGATGGTATAATTTAGACCCTAAAACACCAATACCGTTACCGGTAGCATGGGCATAATACAAAAATATCAGATACCTGTTGGTTTATTTTGTGAAAAAACAAAAGAGCATTACGGTAAAGAACATTTAATCACTATAGAATTAACTAAGGGACATTACAGCCTATCGGACAAAAAAGAAGAAGTGTTCGTCTTGTGGCGATACGTATTTTGGCGATAATCATAATTGCTTGATTGTTTGTTATCGTTGTGGTAAGCGATATAAGAAAAGTCATAAGTGCAACGATAACGTATCTGCTTATTATCAGGCAAAAATAAAGAAAAATGGTAGATATTTGATCCGAAAAACAACAACGAGTAAAGAGTTAAACCCCAACATAATTCACTATGATATAGAGACTTACACAAAAATTGTTGACGGTTATAAAGTTCATACACCATATATCCTTTTAACAGGAGTAACTTTGATCATTACTTCTTGGCTAAGACCATGAATAAACTAGCGTTAGCTCCGGAAAAAAAATCATAAACAACGGAAGCATAATCGGGTTACAAAAAGATAGAATACGATGTTTTGATTTGACGAAACACATAGGCGGTTCTTTGAAACAAGCATTAACAGATTTTAATTGCGACGTACAAAAGGGAGAATCTGATCATACTAAAGCTTGTAGGTGGGAAGACATGTCTGATCAACTAAGAAATGAGTGTCTTATTTATTTACAGTCTGATGTACTTGGACTACAAGAGTTATTAAACAAGTTAAACAACCAATGTTACAAAGATTTTCGTAGAGATATTACTAATTTCATCTCGACTAGTTCTCTGGGATTCGACATCTGGAAAGATCACATACATAAAGGATATGATATTGACTTGTCTGATTCAACAGAGATGGAGAAAAATATCAGAAAGAGTATTTATGGTGGATGGTGCTACAAGAGCAAGACTGGGTTTGTGTCTGATCAGTATGAGGAAGTACTAAAAGAAAAAATAAACTATGATGATGTAACTGATTTCTTGTTAAACGTAGATGTTGTGTCCCTTTATCCAACCAGTATGTTACATGAGTATCCGGTGGGACAAAGAAAATATACCACCGAAGGCATAAAGGGTAAAATGGGGATATATAAAGTCAAGTATGTTTCGAATAAGAAACTGCTTCATCCAGTAAGTAGCAAGAAAGGACGAAAAAGGAGCAACTTAATGGGATCTACAAGACGCGGAGGTTTGGTATACTTCAGTTGATATAGAACAAATGATTAAATATGGTTATAAAGTCGTGATTATCGAGGGATATTACTGGGAAGAGACTAGTAAGGTGTTTTATGATTATATACAAAAATTCTTTCAGACCAAGAAAACAAGTCAAAAAGGAAGTGTTCAATACACCCTGGCGAAGTTACTAATGAATGGTCTCTATGGTAAAATGATCCAAAGACCAATATTTAATCACATCCAGACAATAAAGGATAATAATGAATATGGGTCCTTTCATCATAAATATATAATCACTGATGTAGAACTAATTTCATCCACTTGGTATGTGTCAGGTTACTTAAGATCCGAGATTGACTCGGTCGATAAAATCAGTAAACCACCACATTTTGGTGTTTTTGGCTTATAGCCACAAGATCATGTACGATCATATGACGAGGTTAAATCCAGAGAACAAAATAAAGTTAGACTTCTACTATACTGACACTGATAGGCTTCATGTGCCCGGTGAGCAAGCAAAACTAATACCTAATTATAACGGTAATAACTTAGGTGATTTAGCTAATGACTATAAGAAAAACGCCAAGATAATTAAGGCGGTTTATATTGCGCCTAAGTTATATATGACTATAACGATAGATACAGACAATGTAATTAGTGTTAAGACAAAGGGAAAAGGACTAACTAAAACTAAGTTAACTCAAGAGGATTTTAACAAGATGTTGAAGGGGGAAGAAGTAAAGAACACGAGAGAATTTAGCATGAAGAAAGTACATCTAAATAGGACATCTAAAGAACAAAGTATTGAACATTTCAGTATTCTTCATCTCACAAACTTTGAGAGATGTGCAAATAAAAACGAATACAAGGGAAGAATTTTCTTGGATAAGAATAAATCTGTTCCAATAGGAAGCTGCCGTCTACCGCAGTCCACATAAATCCATGACGTATGAGGTTTATGTGCTTTGTCTAGCATGCGGTAGACAGTCCACATAAATCCATGACGTATGAGGTTTATGTGCTTTGTCTAGCATGCGGTAAACAGTCCACATAAATCCATGATGTATGAGGTTTATGTGCTTAGTCTAGCATGCGGTAGACAGTCCACATAAATGCATGACGTATATACAATGTCTAATAAATCCATAATGTATACGGTAACTTTGTCATACAACAATTGACAAAGCAGAAAAATAATAAATCTTTATTAAATCCCTGAAAGCACACGCACAAATTCCTCCACAAGTTAACTCCGAGAAAAGTTTAATCCAGCACGGCTTTATATCCTGATTTATAATATCACTGTTCGTATTAAAATTATCCATGATGAATGTTGTACTTATGAATGGAAATTTACTCGATAACTTGGCAACAGCTTGACGTCGTATTGATTTTTATTAATGCATTGCGAAATTCTCACTGAGGTGTATCAATTACCTATTAGGGGTACAAAAAGGAGATTAAATAGATTTTAACAAGTTAAGATTGTATTTCCCGATCAAAACAATGAAATATTTTCTTGTCTGGTAAGTTAAGATACAGAAAAGAATATTTATTTTTAGTAGTTAAAACAAGCGTATTTTTTGAGACCTGAAGTTCTGAAGATATAAGTTCTCTCTCCTTTTTACTCGGAAAATTATACACTACGTAGAAATTACAATTCAGACGACAGTCTTTGGGTATCTGGAAATAGGACTGACTCAAATAAATTACGCTCATTTTCTTGTGCCTTCCGCCTATAAAGTATTTCACAATAGAAGATTGATCTTGTTGTGAACAAATATAGTCGTCAAAAATTACGATTTTTTGTTTGTCATCAGATACTTCGTCAGATACTTCATCCTCAACTTTATCATTAGATAGTTGTAATAAATCTTCCAGAGACACACCTAGTTATTCCGCTATTTCCTCGAATCTTCGAATTAGTTCCTTATAGTAATGTTGTTCTAAGTTCTTTGCGTAAAGAATAATTTTGTCGTAATACAATAAGGGTTTAAATAAAAGGTGCATTAGCCAATTTGTTTTACCAGACCCACTTGGCCCCACGATGAGTAAACGGAAAAAATCACTCTGCATATTTTTGCTCCTTGTATTATTCTAAAATTGTTCGTATTAGACTTTTCTGAAAAATATACGGGAATCGTTGTCATTTTTTATAACCCGAATATTTATTAGATAAAAAAACCATGAGTGTATTTTAGGTAGGAGGGTGCATAACCGTTGTGGTAAGTAATAATGTTTGACTTTTATAATAAAATTTAGGTAAAAAAAATGCTTGCATATGATTTGACCAATCTAAAAAAAAATAAAAACAAAGGTGTGTGGTTTTTACGAAATACTTGATATTCAAGGGGAAATCGTATATTTATATTATCCTTTTAGCAATATATTCGTTATAGAGAGAGTAACTGGTCAGGACCTGTCAGACTTACTAGAAACATATAGGAATCAAAAGTATAGAACCAGAGATACACGACAGTGTTATGTATAACCCGTGTTATGTACCAAGTCCTCATTTACTTTAACCTATAAGATTTTGTTTTACTTATGAGATGCTTAAACCGCAAGCGACGTAAAAAATGTGAGTAAAACCTACTTTATACTTGACTGTTTTGACAAAACGTGTCAGTACGTTTCTTGTTATATTCTACTTTTTTTACTTTTAAAGTGGTAGTTTTGACCGTTGTAGAAACAAAAATAGAAAACATGATTTTTGTTATATGCTCCTGGATAGTAGTTGATATCCCAAAAAATCGTAGCTTTTCGAAAACATGTCTTCGAAAAGCTACGATTTTTTGGGATATCAACTACTATAAATAAACATAACCGCATACTTCTCTTTGTCATGTTTGGACTGATGTGCGTGATCGTCAATGTAACTTATTTTGATATAGAAGACAGAATAACATAAAGAGTGTCCGACATACCTTGTACAAATCAATTCTTGCATTATTGAAAACGATGCTCGTTGATTGTTAACTTACAATACTAAAAAAATTAAATACATTAAAAGGCAACATAAATTTATAAAAAAAAAGAAAAGATTAAATTCACAGGTTTTTATTTTATCAGTTATCAAATTTATCTTATCTAATTACAAATAGTAGCGTTGAAATAAGTTTAATACTCTTTAGGCCACACCAAAAAAAATCTTGTTCTACGGATTTGTTCACCAAAAATTGTGGGGCGGCGAGCGAAATTTTTATTTTTTTGATTTTCTGAAAATTTTGATTAGTGCTCATCTAATGAAATTTTTTTTTTAATTAAAAGAGACCCAATAATAGCAAATGATTTTTTTTAATTAAAAGAGACCCAATAATAGCAACGACTGCAATTTTTAGTCTTATGATCACAGATTAAGCTAAATGACACTGCTTAAGCAATTACATGCATTCATTATATGTGTTTTTGGATTATTGCTGACATTTATTATTATCGTTTTTATAGAATAATAAAATTTCCATGTATAGCCCAAATTACATGTGCAAAATATACACACGTATGTAAATGTGCCCACTTTAAAATTTACACACGTGTGTATAAGAAAATTTGCTAGGCGTTTATGAGTTTTCTGTAGGATACGAATTAAAAAAACAGATCTATAAAGCTGTAAAAATAACGTAGAACTGAAAAAAAAACATGTACTATCACCAGTTTATTTAACAAGTGTTTCCCTATCGGTCATCCTGTCACATATAGCGCTTATTCTGAGATTTTGATAGCTCAAGATAGTTGTTTCAAACTCAATCCTTATATAAAAAATTTATTCTTTAGAGTTGTACTTATATGCGCAAAAATGATTCGAAAGCCTGAGTAAGTTAACACATAATAATTTACCTCGGACCCGGAGTTGATGTAAGTTTGCACATCGTTTAATTTTGCATACGAATGTATTTGCATTTACATGCAGTATTTGCACACCTATGTATTTTAAATTTGTATGCAAAAATACACACGTACATTTTGTATCAATCAGAAAAAGATATTTGTGTGAAAAAAAGTTTTTCTTTTGTACTTGACACAATTTTTAATATGGAAAAGCTTAACTGTAGGCATTAACATTTCAAAGGGTTTGAATTATTTATTTTAAAAAAGTACATTTTTTCCGTTATTGAGCCTGTTACAATTTAAAAGACAGTGAATGAGTTTGTAGCTGACAATGCTTTAACGTTTAAAAAGAGATAACACATGCCCTTTGTGCATCTTCCGGTTATCCAAACAAAGCGAAGCCGAGGTTCTGAAATTGGTCGAGGACTGATAACTGGGACGACCTGGAAAAAAGCAATGTCTTAAAATTTGCGATTGATAATAGACTGTTATAGGCCCATCTAATCGGGCTTGTAAAGAGTTACTACATGTAGCTAAGGAAAGTGCCTTTATTTGTTTTTACTTCCGTTTGTTGCAAAGTTATACGTACATGTAATATTAAATAAGTATTCTAAACCGTACGTTCTCGTAAACTTGATAACGATAATAAGGTCAAGCATTGTACTTGATATCGTGATAATTTTAATTTAAATTTTACCCTGGACTGTAATACATCAATACACCTAAGGTACAATACTATGTTTACTCTGCGTATTTGCTTTCTGACTAGGGACAACATTTAAAAGCATCATTCCATTACGATTTGCCTTTCAGAGGATTGCTAACAGATACGAAAAAGTAATTATTGACTCATCATTTGCAAACAAAAACCATGACTAATGAACGTATAAAATTGTTGTTCAATCTTTACATCTGCATTTTATTGGCTATAATATTGATCAGCTCCTAAATCAAAACAAAATTTCACATTGGCAATATTTGGCATTGCACACTATGGTTCATTCCTCCTATTCCCACTTTTTAAATATCAAGTAAGAAAAAGTAAAATTTCATGTGAGAATAGGCGGAAATCTTATCAAGCAAAGGATTATACTGTATAAGGGACCGACCATTTAACCTGAAAGGGGGGGGGGGGGGGGCNAAATATTCTGAAGCTGATTTTATGTGAAAAAAATATTTTGGCTGCAAAAGTGATGAAAAAAAAAATATTCTGAACGGGGCTTTCTGCCAATAAAAATAATGCTTATTTTCCAAAAAATTATTTTATATGCACTACTTTAGACAATTTTCTGTCCAGAAAAAAAAACATACCCCCCCACCCCCGAAAATGAAATATTTGTGCGTGTAAATTTTTAATTTTCATTGGATATCGTAACATTTATAAACATTTAAAAGAAATAATCTAAGGTTAAGCAAAGATATATGAAAACACATAGTTATGTCAATTAAATACTAAAATAGTACTAAGTTACATGAGCACGTTCATTTGGAAGACTTCAGTAGTGATCAGACAATAAATTGGTGCATTTTATATATTCAAAGTAAGACTATTACCCAATTTGAAGCACAAATCTAGCTTTGAAACTACATATTATGCTGTTGACATATATTTTAGGATAGAAGTAAATCATTTATATTTTAACAAAATAAAATGGCATAGTTGGCCACGATTAAAAGGAAAAAACACAAAATGTACAAATTAAAAAAACACATAAAAATGACAAAAATGGAAAGAGAGGAAGGGAAAACTGCCCAACGTTTCGGCCTATATATCCTTCGATTAGTAGACTACCGGGCTGAATACGGAAAAGAAGATTGATATGACGAGAGAAGGCAGGCCTAATTTTTATTTCTCGTTTTTGATTAAGTTCAAGATTTGGCACGATTTTTACAGGTAATATCTGTGACAGGCCATTAGGTTAGTGGTGCGTTCCTTTTGTTGTCGAGTATATATTGTATATATACTACACTTGTATGTTTTAGGAGATATAAGCAGTCGGAATGGCTGTATATTTCCTTTTTTGGTACATTTTGTCATGCGAGTGTGTAAACACTTAACCTTAAAATTGCATAGCTTAGTTTGGCTCAAGAGATATATAACGAATTTTAACAAAAATCTCTAAATCCGTCAAAAATGAAACCAAGTGACAAGTTCACTGGATGAATATTTTATCTAAAACTATGAAAATGTATTTGAATTGATTTTGTTACGAAGGTGTATTATATATGTCCTGATATATTAGTTTTAGAGAAAATTAAATGCATTCACATAATAAGTATGCTGAAAGAAAAGTTTTCACCGGGAATTTGGCCATACCTCTAAAAATGAAGAGTTTGGGCAAAAAATATCATTTCATAAAATAATAACAAGATGCTGAAATACATGGTAAAAATGTAAAGTTACATATTTTGCACTTTAATACGCCTTCGTTTCATCCAATAAAACGCACAAAATCTAACTTAAAAGCACTAAAATCTTACTTAAAAGCACTAAATCTGACTGTATAAAACTATGTTCATGTGCAGAAGCTAGTATCATCGTATGGAAGTTAAGGTATATCCGCTCTGGATCTGTACCTGTAGGTAACACTTTTTACAGAATTCTTTTCTGGTGCAGTTCATCGCATTGCGTCGCTTGTCCATGTCCATCAAATATTCAAACTGTTCTTTCTTTTTTGATTTTCAGCGTCCTTTTTTGTTATAATTTGTGCATTGTAAACATCGATGCAAATAAATATTGTCAGATCGGACGTAATAATTGTTTGTTAAAATATGCATGAAAGCACCATTCTTGGTTCTTTTTGTCTCCGATGGTTCTTCTGCCAGGTAGAAAGTGAGTTTTGTTTATGTAGGTTTTAAGCAATGTGACAAAATCCACAAAATCATAACATCTTCGATCCTGTGGTGCAACACTTAATATTAACTTGCAAACCTTCCATGTATGGAAACTCACTATAACTAAAACCAAAGTTTAACTAAATGTAATAGGGGTGAATACATTGAAAGAATTAACAGAATTCGGAAAACTTAATTAACCAATAATTAATTTACCTATTCTTACCTGTAATTACAAGTGTGTAAGACTCCGTTAACAAAAATATGATTTACCCAAACGTTACTATTTTATTTGCCCAAACGTGACATTGTCACGCTTATGATTTTTCCCATATGTAATGCGCCCATTCCTTCTATTCCCACATTCCAACTCCTTTGATGTTTAGTATGTTTTTATAGTAATTAATGGTAATTAAATGTCACCTTTAATTAACCTTTGTGTACCTTTATTTTGAGGCGCATTATATATGGGCAAAATCATAAGCGTGACAATATCACGTTTGGGCAAATAAAATAGTAACAAATATTTAACTAAGGATATTTATGTAAATAAGACAAATAGATAAGCAAATCCGTTTAGAGTGAATAAAGCTTGATGTAAATATTTAAATCTATGCCCATTTTCCATCAATTGGGGTCTTAAAATATGTGAAAAGAGGAAAATACGCATCATCACCCGCTTCAAACTAAATTGCAGGGATATCATCGAAGAATAAACATTCAAATGTACATACTAGCGATGCCAGAAACAGACAATAAACTGAACAAGACCTTCTTGATCTCAAGAGAGTAGTTAACTATGGGGAAAAATCTGCGGTTTTCAAAAAACGTTTTTTGAAAACCGCGGCTTTTTTCCCATATCAACTACTATCTACGGGACTAACAAAAATAAACAATTGTTATTCACTACAGTTGAGACGGGTAAAACGGGCTAGATTCTTAGTTCACTCACATTTTTTACGTTGCTTGCGGTTTAAGCATCTCATAAGTAAAACAAAAATCTTATAGGTTTTACTCTTTTTCCAACGCTCAAGACTCTTGTTTAACCTGTTTAAGACACTGTTTATAAACTCTATCATTTTTTATATCAGAAAGAAAAATAATAATCCAGTAATAAAAAATGTTTAGAGGAACACAGTTCTGTGATCGATATGAGTATTGTAACTTTTTACTAGACACTCCCATAAGAACTCCACAAAATGGAGAAGCACAAGTCAAAACGAACTACAAATTTAGTATAAATGATAAGGCTTCGTTTGATGACTGGTACAATGGGTATTTTTTTATCAAGTTCAAAGTAGATAAACTAGCTGACGGAACAGCACCGAACGACGACACAGTATCTGTTATTTCAGATGTAACCAATTTTCTTAGTCAAATGACAGTCTACCAAAACGGAAAAATAGTTTACGACTGTAATAATTTATCTCTAGCAAATCACGTCAAATCATTGCTTACACTTTCAGATGGTTATGTTAACAGCTTAGGCAAAAACAGCTTTATTTACCCTGATAATATTGCAACCACTGCTGATAATACAGGGTTTAAGGCGAGAACAACGTTAACTAATGAAAGGAAAGAAGTAACAGCAGAAATACCACTAAATAGATTTTCGTTCTTCGCCTCGTTGGAACAAAATCTTTTACCCCCGGCACAGATGGGAATAACGGTAATAATAAACAACGACGATTATTTATTATACAAGGCTGATGGCGCTGATGATGGAAGAGTTGTAATTACACATTTTGAACTTTGGATTCCTAGACTAAAATTAAATTCTGTTGGTTTAACGGATGTGTTACAAAATTACATGAAACCAAGACGGTGGACATACTTAAGAGAATCCATTCACACTAATATCTCGAGTCAATCTGTTGAAGGGTCGTTTCGTATTACAACAGGAATAAAACACCCGAAACACGTTATCATATTCTTACAAAGAAACGGGAAACATAAT
>MJUU01004294.1:17725-31915 GCA_002080025.1 Modiolus philippinarum | reverse complement strand
GTGATGGCAAAAGCTCACCCTGGCTTTAGCCAGGTGAGCTAAAAAAGGGGGTTAATTTTCGAATAGAAATTCAAGCAAGTTAAAATAGCAAGAGTTTATGTCTAGATATCACGAAAATTACAGTTTTTATTGATAGAATAGAATATTTAAATACAGTTTGTATTTCAAAATACTTACGGAAAGATGTGACAAGGAATTGTAGAATACTAGTAACTACAGTTTGAATTTCAGTAAAGGTGGCTATGAATTGTAAATTAACTGAAAGTTTGTAATCAGTTCACATAGGAATGACGATGCTAGAACTGTAGAATAACTAATGATATTCCAGGTAACATTAGAAAAGATGCAGTCACCATCCACAGTGTAACTACAGCATGTGTTTCAGAATACTTTTGGAAAGATGCAGCTTGGAGTTGTAGAATAACAAATAAATTTCGAAATGAATTTTGAATCATCAACAAAAACCATAAATGTAAAACATATGAACTTTGAATTCCAAAAACAAAAGGAAATATGGGGCTTAAATTGCTGAATAAAGATAGTATGAATGTAAGATTACATTAGGAAATATGCGGCAAGAATTGTAAAATAATAATTAAAGTTTGTATTTCAGGCTGTTCTCTCTAAAATATACGAGGAATTGTTGCATAACTACACATTGTATTTAAGACTACACTATGAAAGATTCGACTATGACCTATTGCATAACCATAGTTTGCAATTAAGAATAATGTTGGAAAGATATGGTTAACAATTATAGAATAACCACAGGTTCTTTTTCAGGTTGCGCTAGGCAAGATGAGGCTAGGATTTGTGGCAACTTACATGTCTGAGTATCTAGTAGGAGCTTTCACATCCGGTGGAGCTATTCATATAGTCACTGGTCAAATGGAACATATACTAGGCATAAGTATACCAAGACAAAAAGGTGCCTTCAAAATATTCAAAGTAAGTGTTATACACTCTTTGTTGAGCGGCTGTCATTTGTGATACTATTAAACTGCACTTAGATTAAAAAAAAAAAAACAAAAAAAAAAAAAACAACTACAACTTGTCTGTAAAATTGAAATTAAAATGATATCCAGGAGGCACCCCCTCTCAAAAGGCGAATGTAAAAAATTCCAAAGACATTGCGTTTTTTGTATTAGCTAAGTTTTGTAGTCACGTTTCTTGTTCAAATTAGGATGTTTATGCCTATGAGAAACATAACGCAAGGAAAATATACGACATTAAAGGGAAAACATCTATGACTTGTGAAAATCCGTGATCCATCCTTACTTCTTTTATGAAATCTATCACTTCCAGATGTGGCGGGACATTGCTGTGAAGATTCCAGACTCCAATATAGCGTCAGTCGTTATATCTGTGGTTTCCATGGTGATTTTGTATCTAGTAAAAGTACATATCAACGAAAGATTTAAAACCAAACTGAGGATACCAATTCCTATTGAAATTATTGTTGTAAGTTAACATTTGTGAAATATTTGAACATGCAGCAAAACATCGACAACAGAACTTATATCTGGTAAAACCGGACGCAGCAATAGACAACAAAGAGCTTACATATGGTACAAACAAGTACAGAAACAAACCAACAGCAAAGCTAACACTTTGGAAAAAAAGTATTAATAAAAGGGGCCACATCTGGCCAATATAAGTTTAGCAAAACACTAAAAGCTATATCAATATCTGGCAAAACTTGCTCAACAGGGCTCAAAAGCTGGCAAAAAATGCGGAAAAATAACAATAAAAGTTATAACATCTCGCAAAAAAAGAAATAATAATAAAAAAAATGATAAAAAACACAGCGCAGCAGCACACCAATACAGTGCAAAACATCGGGCAAGTGTCAAGTGTAGCAAACCATCGATAACAGAGCAAGAATCTGCGAAGTAATGTGCATGATAACAGTAATTGATATGTGGCAAAAGACACAGCAAAAATATTGACAAAAGAACTTATACTTGTCTAAAAGAAATGCAGCAAAACACCAAGTACATCGTCACAACTGTTAAAGAGGAACATGTGGCAAAAACCACAACAAAAAACAAGAGTTTAAACTAGGCCAGTGACATATCGGTAACAGAGCTAGTATTTTGAAACATCCAAGTGAAAAGAAATTATGAGACAATAAATTAAAATACTTGTAACAATAATAAGAAAATAATAATGCTAGGACAGCACACACTCTATATAATAAAGAGGAGGATTATGTGGTGTGGAATGTTAATATAGTGTCACCTTATGTGAATATTTAACGAAAGGAAATCCATAATTTCAAAAACAAAGTGTACACATGAGATATTATCTCATGTACAAGTACACCATATCTAAGAAAAATAAAGAGCATACATCTCTACCACGGGAATTGTTTTACCAACTCCACCCTGCAATAAAAGACAAACTCCTGTTTTAAATATTTAACGAAAGGATATGGAGTAAATGAACATGAGACCACATCACATATATAAACTCCAACTGCAATAATTTAAATGAGCTGTATGGCCATTTCGGAAATTAATTCCTCATCAGCAGCACCAGAACCCAAACAAAGGAAATCCATAATTTCAAAAAATGTTTAAAATGCATAAAACCAAACGGAATCCGAATAATCAGTAATATCAAATATAGCTAATGGAAGGAGTTAATCCTTAGGTTTTAGAATTTACATAAATTTAGATAATAATTATTGAACAAAGTGTACACATGAGATATTATCTCATGTACAAGTACACCATATCTAAGAAAAATAAAGAGCATACATCTCTACCACGGGACAAGTTCATATTATTGTATGTCTGTCAGCTTTCAGTTACATTCGTTATCGTCGTGCCCATTTAAATATGGTCTGGAGTTTGTTCAGTGCAGGCATATTTAGAACAAATGGTGAGTTTAACCCGATTTGTGCTGCGCTAAACCCCTATATAAAGCGAATTTGGTCGAATTTGTTATTTTGAAATATTGAAACTGCTATTTAGTCTGTGATAATTTTGGTGGGTTTATTTCAGCTAATCTGTCTGTTTTTTTTTAAATATTTAATTCAATGATAATTTTGGTACTTGTAATATTCCAGCTAATCATTGCAACTGTTTTTCATACAATGCCTAATTCCGTCATGATTTTGTTGTGTAGAATTTTTCAGGTAAACCGTGCCACTGCTATTTCACTTTATGCTTTATTCAGCGATAATTTTGGTTTGTACAATTTTTCAGGTAATTCTTGCCACTGTTATTTCACACTATGCTTTATTCAGTGATAATTTTGGTGTACTCGTGCTGGAAAGTATACCAACTGGGTAAGACTTAAGACTTATAGCTGACACTTAAACAATTCAAGTAATAACAATACGTGAATTTTTATCCCCACACTTTAGAATGAAAGTCTGGGGAATGTCATTGGCCTCGTCCGTACGTCCATCTGTTTTTCCGTGCGCCCCACTTTCTATTGACACGGACCCCTCCTACATTGTTGAATTAAGTTTTGTTTTAATTTTGTTATAGAATTGATGCATATGCATTTTGTATACTGCAGATGTGCAATAAGGTTTCCGATTTTCACTTTTGGTCTTGGTGCAAAACAACGGCAGTAGAATACTGAAGGAACAAAGCACAAGATTACATAAGTCCATAGGCAAGGCAAAAGCAAGAACACCAGTAGACGGTGGCCAAAGACACTACATGCCCACAAAATACACAAACACCACAAATACAGCACAAAAAAATAAAGCACAAACAGCGTGAACTCTCAAAAACAGAATGCAAACAATAGCCCCAAAAAGACGATTTTATCACATGTGGTATGCGACGCGTACTAATGTTTTTTAGGATGGACAGGTTCAATTTTGTTGTAGAATTGTGGCATATTGTTAGTAGATTCGCAACAAACATTCTGTTTTTTATATTTATCTTGACTTGATGCAAACAAGAGTCCTGAAAGATGCCGATTTGATTAAGCCTCCAAAAATGTTAATTTTGACACATATGGCATGCAACGCGAACACCTCCTAGGATTCAGAGAATTTATATTGTTGCATATGATCTGTTGATGTGCAGTAATGTTTCGGAATTTTGATTCCGGTTCCGACTTTGGTAAATTTCCTTAAAGACCAAACCAACTATTGTTTATACGCACATCGCAGCGCATTGTCATTGTTCTGTAAGACGTCTATGACCACTGTGGTAAAGCTGATGACCGTAACTGCAGTTACGGTCATCTCAAGATGGCGGAGGCAGAATCAGGTAAGATTTTGTTCTGCAGATAAAATAGCTATTGTAGGGTTTCGGGCATTTAAATAGTGTGCTTTCGGTTGGTAATGGTGTACTTGTTCAGAAGAAATAAAAAATCATACTCAAAATACAAAAACAAAGCCGTAATTTCCATTTTAAAAAAATGATAAGATGCCCGTAACTGTTCAGTGATATTTATATCGGATGACCGTAACTGAATTTACAGATGTCCGTAACTGAATTGAAATGTGGACACGAAAAGGGAATTAGATCCGTTTTAAATCATCATAAAATTGTTATTTGAATGAAATTGAAATACGTTTATTTCATTTTATGTGATAAAGTGTCAACACATATGGAAAAATCTGTGCATTTTTGCTCATTTGCTTATTCAATTGTAGGATCAAATACGAGAACCAGAATACCATTAAACTTGATTGACAAAATTTTGAAATAGCTACTCTTACAACTAAGCTCCAAATACAAGGTTAAAATTTGGAAGGACATTTGATCTACAATCAAACAAATCATGTTGGATCCACATAAGAAATTATCTCGAGGTTCCCAGACCACACGAAAATTCGAAGCTTGAGACCTGTAACATCCAATCTTGAATATTTTGTCAAAATATTTGAAAATGTCAAAGCCCTTACTAAATTGACAAAGCTTACGTAGAAATCCTAGAAAGAAAACACTGCAAAAAACCTTATCCCTGTACCTTTTAAACTCGAGGCACCCGTGGAAGCTCAATAATTGCCAATTAAAGATGTATCAATCTATTAAACGAGCGTTTTCTATACAATTTCTCGATAATATGTTTTGTTTTGACATTGAAAACGCCATACGGAAGTGTCGATTTGAATTTTAAAAAGAAATACAAGAGTCTACATGATCAAGATTTTAGGAGAAAATAAATGAAATTGTTAAAGTCTTTGCAATTCTTTACTTTTCTGAAAACTCAAAGTTAAAGTCCTGGCATTTCTTGAAAATTCTACATTAGGAGAAAAGAATATAAACTTTGAAAAAGTCCTTGCAATTCTTGAATTTTCTTCAATAAAAGTTAAAGTCCTTGAATTTCCTGAAAATTCTCTTCAAACAACCCAGAGAAATAAAGGGATTTCCCTGGAATTCTAAGCAAAGCAATATTCCAAGGACTTCACATGATGTTTTTTCGAAGAGTTCCAAGGAAATGCCAGGAAATCCCTGGATTTCTCTTCTTTTCTCCTATGACCAGGAAAACATTTTGCAAGGGTTCCTTTCTCGCAATGCAATACCAAATTTATGCATCTTTTTGGTGCCTATTTCAATTGTCCTGACACAACATTTATATGTATTTTTCCCAAAATTATCTTATATCGCTGAAATATTTTGCATTATAGCTATTTTCCTTTCTCGTGATACCAAATTTATGCATCTTTTGTCAAAAATGATTCCAAAAGTGGGAGATATTATATGTTAATGCTTATTTCAATTGTTGTTACACAACATTTATATGCATTTTTTCCCAAATTACCTTATATAAAACTTCTTCGAAAGGATGTGATAAAGTAAAATATTTTAAGAAATGAAGCAGTTGAATATTGTATTGTCAAAAAATCATAAAAGTTTTAGCGTTCATATCACAAACAGCCGAATCATACTGCCAAATTTTTCAGAGATTGTGTCGACATATATTTTGATTACTTCCCGATCTTATTAAAAATTTTGTTTGTAGCATCAGAGACATAAAATTATATGTCTCTGGTAGCATTAACCTTTCCAACTGTTACTAATATCAGAGACATATAATTATATGTCTCTGCTAATATCATTGAGATATTGAAATAATCTTACCTTTTTTAAAATCGTTTAGATATTGAAACAATCTTATCTTGAAGGTTGACCGTCGCTTCGAACCATGTGAATATAAGTAGTAACGATAAAAAAAACTATATATAAATATACCTATATAACAGTTGACTGTCGCTTCGTTTCCAATCGCCATTTTGTCTGTTAACAGAATAAAATCACGTGATTCGTTCAATCACGTGATTCTCTTCACCAATGGGTATTTAGAATCCACAGCCAATTTGTAGGAGTATTCTTAGATATAGTATAGTAATAAATAGTTTTTTGATATAAGAAATAACATTATTTTCTAATATTAAAAATCATTCTCTAATATTCATTTTTAATGTTAAAAAAATAATTTTTGGTATTAGAAAATGATTTTTTAATATTGAAAAAATAACTTTTAATATATTTTATTTAATTAAAAACCTTTTGGACTTCGATTTTTGTAAATTTCACTCCTTTGTTCCTTCGGTATTCTACTGCCGTTGTTTCTTATAACAGAGATTGATTTTCAATATTAGAAATTGCATTTCTAATATTTAAAAAAAAAAAAATGAGTTTGAAATATTATAAAATGAATTTCTTTTATTAAAATGGCTCTTTTTGTCGCCTTTGGCTTGTCGGTTTCTTCCGTTTAGGCTAGATTATTATTATTTTTTTTTGTGTTTATTTCGGCTATATAATTCAAATGGAATATTTTGAGAACTAAACAATATTATCCAACATCAGTTACGGTCATCCCCAAAATTGAACATAATCCAGTTACGGTCATCTCAGTTTTCAGTTACGGTCATCTTTTTAAAATTTTAAAATTGAAATTACGGCTTTGTGTTCGTATTTTGTGTATGATTTTTCATTTCTTCTGAACGAGTACACCATTACCAACCGAAAGCACACTATTTAAATGCCCGAAATCCTACAATAGCTATTTTATTTGCAGAACAAAATCTTACCTGATTCTGCCTCCGCCATCTTGAGATGACCGTAACTGCAGTTACGGTCATCAGCTTTACCACAGTGTATGACGTCGCACGTCGTGGAAGATCAGCAGAGTGACATTCACAAACTGCCTTGGTGATGAAAAGTCAGAATGAATACTTTTGAAATAAAAAAAAAGTAATCAAATTACAAAAAAATATAATTTATATCTAAATACAGTGGAACAATATCAAATTCAAATTCTATATTGCCATAAAACATTAAATGTTTGTGACAAACTAATAAACAACATGTATAACAAACATAAAACATATTTTCCTTTTGCAGACATATGAAAAGAATTAGCAATATTCTTGTGTTATTGTGCGAGTCGCCGACTACCATCAAATATACAAATTATTCGTCACAGAGTCCTATAATTGATATAATTTCTAAAATTGCGACACATGTATCTCATAAACCAGCGTCAGATCGCGGAACGAAGGGTCTGTGCTTTGATTCCCGATCGAGATGAAAAATTTCATGGACCCAATGTTAAGAATGCATATTTCGGTCTTGGTTTTCTTGTTTTATTTTGATTGATTCGTCATATTTTGAAAAAAAGTTACAGCACGTTTTTTGGGGTTGCCTATTTTTCATTGCAAATACCGTAAAATTGATAGGTGATTTTTTTGAAAATCTAAGTGACTATAATTAACTTTTACTATGGTTTTCATTAAAAAAAGCGAGGAGGGGGTAACGGATAAAAGATCCATTTTCACCTCACTCTACACAGAGACCCCCAATTTTTAAGTCCAATATTAAAGTCTGTTTCTTTGGATTTTCCCAAATACGGGACTTTCAAATTTCCCAAATACGGGACTTTCAAATTTCCCAAATACGGGACTTTCGAGATAGGAACTCTCGTGTAATTGAAGGCGCAAACGATCGCCTCAAATACCAGTGAGACGGGGAGACTGGATTCTTGACCTATTGAAATAAATATATACCATATAAATAGGAATTGTTCCTACATGACAACACTCTTTAACTAAATATTAATTGACGAAAAACAATTAACGAAGCGCTAGAACATATTCAATATAAACCACCCTAAGCTCAACAATGTTCATTAATTAGTGTTTCGCTCTCAATCTATTGATGTATTGATTTTTTTGGCATATAGTATCAGAACTTTAATCCGTTTCGAATTCAACTGAGGAGTTCCGTATTGGGGAAGCAAAATTTTGATTTTGCTCAAAAAATTTTTACTGAGTGGGAAGAAAATGTTTTTAATTGTTGTATCAAATCACAAAAATGATAAAATGAAGCCTATGAAATATATATTAAAGGTCTGACATTATTAGAGCCACATCTGCATAAATAGCAATAATGTACATTATACGATATATTGTTTGCTCTTTCACAAAAGCTTTTCAAAATTTTACCTTGGTGCTGTTTGATGGTTAGAGAAGTAATATATGCCATGGATTTTAATTGGTTTTGTCTAATAACTAAATACCGATGTTACTTTGAATTGACTTTCTGCATATGCGCATTTCGACAACCTATGTCTCTTCAGTGCAGATAAAATCTAAACGTTTGGAAGACCATAAACTCAAAGATATTTAAAAACTGACAGAGAACTAATACCCAATATGATCTAAATGTTCAGCCAAAATCAGCTAAGGACAGAGCTTTGCATGAGGGAGATACTACTTACTTTTCAACAAAATTTACAAAAAAATTAGATATTGAGTGGTTCCAAAAATAATCAGCTTTCGGGTCAGCACCGAAGTACTGACTACTGACTACTGGGCTGGTGAATACCCTCGGTGACTAACAGTCCACCAGCAGTGGCTTCAATCCAGAGGTAACAAATAATTAAATAACGATGCTAATGTGAATTTACTTTCTGCATATGGGCGTTTCGACAACTTATGTCTCTTCAGTGCAGATAAAATCTAAACGGTTGGAAGACCATAAACTCAAAGACATTTAAAAACTGACAGAGAACAAATAACCAATATGATCTAATATTTTGCGCGGGAAAGCTTTGTATGAGGGAGATACTCCCTAGTTTTCAACAAAATTTACAAAAAAATTTAGATGTTGAATGGTTCCATCTTCCGGGTAAGCACCGTAGTCCTGACTACTGGGCTGGTGAATACCCTTGGAGACTAACAGTCCACCAGTCTGAGAGTAAGGAGATGACTTTAACCAATCCGCCACCAAACAAATCTTTCATAACAATATATGCCTCGCTGATATTGTGACGGGTGTCGTTAGCAGGACAGGACTTGCTTACTCTTCCATAGCACCTAATGTCACTCCCAGTTTTCATGGGAGTTCACACTATGAGTGCGTTAGTTCTTAATGTCGTATTTTATTTCCTTGCATTGCGACTGTCTAACGTCCTTGTTTTGTCTTTGTTTTTCTCTGTTGCCGTTATTGCCATGTCTTTGGACTTTGATTTTTTGAGTGCATTCCTTCCCTTATTCCCTCGGTATTCATATGATTTCTCCAAAATTGTACCTGTATAATGGATTGTCGGCGCCCGCGATCTGGCTTATTAGGGAATTCATATGATTTCTCCAAAGTTGTACCTGTATAATTGATTTTCGACGCCCGCGATCCTGCTTATTAGGGAATTCATATGATTTCTCCAAAGTTGTACCTGTATATTAGATTGTCGACTCTCGCCATCCTGCTTATTAGGGAATATATATGATTTCTCTAAAGTTGTACCTGTATAATGGATTTTCGACTCCCGCGATCCTCCTTATTAGGGAATATATATGATTTCTCCAAAGTTGTATCTGTATAAATAACTGTCGACGCCCGCGATCTTGCTCATGAGGGAATTCATATGATTTCCCTAAGTTATACCTGTATAATGGATTATGATACTTGAGTGTCGTTACCTTCGTTTCCTTGTATTTGTATAGTAAAACTAGATACATTTTGTATTCCACATATTCTTTTTATATAATATGGGTAGTTTTGATATAATAAGTCATCAATGTCAATTCTACAATAAATACTATCATACTTTCAAATATTGTTTTTTTTGTAATTTTGAAATGTAATTCTGACCACCTGTTTAAAGTGCCCACATCTCACTAATTTATAATGCCAAGCTTTCTTACAATCAACTTGATGAGTGCCTGTGTTTGTCTATATGTTGTAATCGTGCACTAGGTTAAGATACTAGTGCTTTTGTCGGGCAATGGATGACAGTGATTGTAAGAGCACTTTGCCAGTTTAATTAATGTTTGTTGACAATCCCGAATCCCTGACCAGAAAATGTTGATCGACAATTAGCAAAGAATTCCGCTCAAACCGGTGCTTGGGGCCGTCTTGAACTTACTGTGAGGTATGAGCAAAGCTCATTGTTGAAGGCATAATTGTGACTTCAAGATGAAGAAAAACAATAAAGCGTTGTTCTTTTGCTTGTTTTTACCATGTATTTGTAGAGACTTTGTCTCATGTACATTTACTCCATATCCTTTCACTTACCATTTTGATATATTTTTGGTAATTGTAACTAGATATTCTAGAATTTTATCACGCAAAAGGAAGTTTTTTACTTTTTTACTATAGCCAGACCAGATATTTCGAATAAATCAGATCACACAAGGGATACTGTTGTATAATTTTTCTCATTTCAGCATAGTTAAACCAGAGGTTCCAGATTTCACTCATATATCTGATCATATACAAGATGCCTTTGTAATAGGAGTTGTAGCATTTTCACACTCGTTTGCCATTTCAAAAATTTTAGCTGTAAAAAATGATTACAAAATAAGACCAAATCAGGTAAATATATATACAATATATATTTGTCGGAAAATATAAAATTTATTTGACGAGATTTAGAAACAGGTAGAAATGCGAGGTTTATCGAGCATTTCTCGCCTGTTTCGCAGCGAGTACAATTCCGACAATGCATATATATTGTTTTTATCCTGCAATCATTTAAACCCTATTTAAAAAATGCATTTTCTTTGTGAAGCGAGACCAGGAAGACAGAAAACAACTTCGGCCATTTTGGTATAATTCCTGACGTCATAAGAGAATTTACACTGTGACGTCAAAGTATTCGAGGTTTCAAACCAGTCGCCCTGTCTTTTCTCCGTTCAAAATAGCGGACCAGTCACCAGTCTACACTACGAATACGAAAAAAATATTCGTATGGTCGTATTCGTCTAGTAAATACCACCATTGCAAGATAAAAAGAAATATCATTACACCCAATGTATTTAACTTATATCACATGGAGACCCATTTAGAAATGATCTAACTGGACCACATTTTTTTATTGGAGTTAAATATCTCACAGTACTTCGGTGCTGACCCGAAAGCCGATTTTATTTCAAATTTCCAACCTTGCAATATCTAAATTTTTGTAAATTTCATTGAAAACTAAGGAGTATCTCCCTCACGCAAAGCTCTGTCCTTAGCTTATTTTGGCGTTACATTTGGATGATATTTGGTATTTGTTCTCTATCAGTTCTTTAATATATTTGATTTTATGGTCTTCCAAACGTTTAGATTTTATCTGCACTGAAGAGACATAAGTTGTCGAAATGCGCATATGCAGAAAATAAATTCACAGTAACTTCGGTATTTAGTTATTATAAAACAAATTGGAGATAACCTTATAAATGAATAACAAAATGCCGAAGTGACTGCATATGCGAATTTCGACTACTTATGTCTCTTCAGTGCAGATCAAGTCAAAACATTTTGAAATCAATACATTAAAATGTATAAAAGCTACAAGAGCACAAATTTCCAATAAAAGTCAAAATCAGGTAAGGACAGAGCTATTCAGGAGGGAGATACTCAGGTTAATTTAAAGAAATTCCATCACATCCAATGTATTTAATTTATATCACACAGAGACCCATAGAGATCCCACTGGGCCATATTTTTATTGGAGTTAAATATCTCAAATAAAACTTCCCACATAAAACTCCTATAAATGACGCCTAAGAATGTGTATAAATGTAGTTTGTACATATATTTACTAACAGCAACAACAGAAACCTAACAAATCACACACACATAAATTATAACAACCACAGCACAGAGCATATCAGGCAGTCTTTTTAATCCAGTTTTCCCTGAAGTATTTCATTCCAAATAAACCATGTAAAATGGATAACAGGTAACATCAACAATGGCTGAAAATTACAATTGCATGCCACAATCCTAAATGGAACTTCACAGAAAAAACACAAATAGGACAAAAAAAACAAACGTAAAAAATGATAGGAACTCGGGACAGCCGGGCTTGATACCGGCACTAGCAATCTAACTATATTTCTAATTTTGACAGGAAATGGTTGCCTATGGAGCTAGTAGTGTTGTATGTTCTCTATTCTCCGGATATATCCCGGCGGCCTCTGTAACCAGAAGTATGGTACAAGATAGTGTAGGTGGAAGAACCCAGATGGCTTCCCTTTTTAGTTGTGGTGTAATTCTGGTGGTGATATTAGCTGTTGGACCTTTATTTTATTCTTTACCTAAGGTAAAAAGTTAACCAAGATTCCTATTTCTGAAAAGAAACTCATCTTTTTGCATGTTTGACGTTTTTTATGTGATAACTATGTTTATTTGGTGCCTGGTTGAAGTGATATGTAATGACACTCATTAGATAAAATTTCCACTGAACTCGGAACATTATATTTACATTAAGTAAAATATAAAATAAACTCTCATCTATCAAGTGTATTTATGTAACCAAAGTCTCCAATGAACCTATGTGCCATAAATGGTCTCAGTTTGTCCATGTATATCTACTCCAATTTTATACTTCAGCTTTGAAACCTTAAAGACAGCAAAGTACTCTGCTTCTTTTTGAGTAATATGGAAATAAACACCAAGTATCCATTTTAATGTCATTTATTATAAGTTCCACAAAATAAATGACGAATTATTTACATAAAATTTAGGAGTGTGATTAACATAGCTGAATGTAAACCTAACTTAATACACTCCTAAAAACAATAAAATTTCCTAATACAAAAAGGTGTGGCCACTAAAAAACGCCACAGAAATATAAAATTACATTTAACATGTACATGTAACTAAAACTAACACATAATATTTTACCAAAATATCTTAAAATAGTATTGTTAACTAAATTAGAATGAAAATATCTAAATTAATATTTAAGAATGTCTCAAAAAGTCTCAAGAATGGATATATAAATATTTACGCCATTAGCGATCACATGTGTTCTCTAACACAGCTTTTTATCATATTAAAAGAGGGGGAAGCAGGGGTTGGATGGTGGGAAAATAAAGCAAACTTTGTTGAAAAACTTATCCGTGACTTCACCTTGAAAAACTTTATGTAAACAATGTCACGTGACAGTTCCAAAAATACCCACTAAGCTATTACCGTAAATCCTGGCTTAAACATTACAAAGTACTGTTACTAGTATTTAAATCACAATTCCGACTGTGTTAAATAAATAATTTCATTAATGAAATATGATTTATGTAACCAAAGTCTCCAATGAACCTATGTGCCATAAATGGTCTCAGTTTGTCCATGTATATCTACTCCAATTTTATACTTCAGCTTTGAAACCTTAAAGACAGCAAAGTACTCTGCTTGTTTTTGAGTAATATGGAAATAAACACCAAGTATCCATTTTAATGTCATTTATTATAAGTTCCACAAAATAAATGACGAATTATTTACATAAAATTTAGGAGTGTGATTAACATAGCTGAATGTAAACCTAACTTAATACACTCCTAAAAACAATAAAATTTCCTAATACAAAAAGGTGTGGCCACTAAAAAACGCCACAGCCCAAATGCAACTTTGGGCAAACGCCACACCCAGAGTATTTGCTGTATTCATGCTTAACTATGTGTTATTTCATTGGCATGTTGTCAAAATTATAATTATTGAATTCTCATCATTTCATCATGTACCATACATGATTGAACTCTAAAGTTAAAAATATAATATACATATCTAGTATAAACCTCTACCTATACTAACTTCATATTGGTAGTCATAAAACTGAGCAGACAAATTCTGACCTCAGGTACTAATAAAGACAGATTTTACTGGCCTTAGGCACTAAGTCACATGCACGGCAAAATTACTGAATAACAAAATAAATCACTGGGTAGACCAGTTTTTGCCTGGCTACAAGTGTCTATTATATTCAATATCAAATAACACT
>MJUU01004294.1:0-10097 GCA_002080025.1 Modiolus philippinarum | reverse complement strand
AATGAATGTTAATGATGAAACAACAAAAGGAGCACTGATTTTTAAAATCTTTGGGCTTATATTATCAGTACCTGTAGATTTATTGGTATCAAGTTTTAAAATATTTTGAAAAAGTTCATTCATTTTAACAGGTGGAATAATAAATTTCCTACTTTTGGGTACTCTGTTATGGACAAAGTTTTTTAATAAATCAAATTCATGATTGGAACTTGATATTTTATCCTTTTTCAAATTTTGAATGCAAGATCCAAAGAAATCATTAAAACAATCAGCAATTAGTTTTGGATCAGTAATTTTATCATTGTTCTCATTGTGAAGCTCATATGGTTTTACTGGTTTAGAGGGATTAAGACTATGAATACATTTCCAAAGAACTTTTGGATCTTTAGACTCTTTTACGATATCATTAAAATATTTTCCTTTTGATACCTCTATAACAGACCACTGGTATCTGACCACTGGTCAAACAATTGATATTATAAGCACAAACTGACGTAGTCAATGTTAGTCCTTTAGCGAATACACAGAGTTAATCATACAACATTCTTGAACAATAAAATCCAATTGAAATTAATAATGTACAACGAAAATAAAGCAAACTTTGTTGAAAAACTTATCCGTGACTTCACCTTGAAAAACTTTATGTAAACAATGTCACGTGACAGTTCCAAAAATACCCACTAAGCTATTACCGTAAATCCTGGCTTAAACATTACAAAGTACTGTTACTAGTATTTAAATCACAATTCCGACTGTGTTAAATAAATAATTTCATTAATGAAATATGATTAGTTAGCGAACGGCTCATATTGAAACTAGATCAAGTCGCTTCTGAGGTCAAATCAAAACTGTTAAAATTATTAGTCTTCAAAAATCGACTTTGAAAAAAAAGTTCTTAAAACGCTATATTTAAGTAGATAGAATTTTTTTGAGATATCAATATCTGAATGATACATATAAAATAAACTTTGAGTTACTATCATACAAAGACTTCACGGTAAATTACCGCGCATGCTTTCACGGGATATCCTTTGAATGGTTTCACTTTACTATATTTTCAGCAATTTCGGTCTATTGTTATTTACTCTTTATTTGGCACAATTTATAATTTTGTGTTTTTTTCATGACTTCAATTGAACTGGAAATTATTATACTGTCAGAAAACTCATTTTCTGTTTTAGCAGGCATGACATCTACGGTGAAATATCTAAATCAAAGCTGCGATGGAGCTGAATCTCGAAGCCCTGAAAATCTACACGTGGCAAAACTTCGTAGTCATCCAAAGAACTGCTGCATACGTCTGCATGTATTAAGTTATTCCGTAATAAGTGAAAATAATCGGATTGTGTGATTTCGCATGTCAATTTCATTGCTATAAATATATGCAATACACTGTCACAGGTAAACAAATGTTATTTTCATCTTTGACAAATTACTGCGCAACAGGTTCGTTGATCCGAGACGCAATATAAAAAACGAGTTATTTGATAAACATACATATTGTTTTCAATTTGATAAAACAACACCGTATTCAACTCAAGAAAATGAAGAAATATATTTTAAAAACACAATGTATACAGTTTTGAAAGAAACTTGCGCACTATATTTTATCGGAAGCACGAAGATCCTCTTTTAGAGCTGTTAATAGGCTTGAAGCCTAACGTGGTTTTTTTCTTGTCATATTGACATCTCACCAGCCATTTCATGGCTTCGAGACAAAAATGTGGCTATTCAAGATTATTAAACTAGAATCTCTGCATCCGGCGAAAACTAAAAAGTTTTTTTATAGCGTTGGATGCCAGAAAATGCATCATGCTGGTGGTCATGTTTTCTATCGAACTACCAATAACTCCTTCAAACTGGATGAAATGAGTAATTTTTAAAAAGGCCCTCCTTAATCCGTCGGGAAACGAATGCAAAGCAAAAAAAAAGAAAGAAAAAACGGAAAAAGAGAAAAACTCAAAACAAAAAAAGCCTAAAGCATGGCAATTTGTATTTAACACAAAAAAAGAACAAGGACGCCTCAAAATTACAGCACTTATGGAGTGAAAGCCTACAAAAACTGCAGGTATCATCATTTAGTAATGTATTGTAGCGTAAACCTGATCTGCTGAACCAGTCATACAGACACGTAAAAATATTGTGTTGAAAGCGGTTATTGTCATTTTCTAACCCTTCGACAAATTCAATCAAACTATTCGTGCACAGTGTGGGGTCCGCAAAAAGATTCCCGTGCTTAAGGTGCATGCTCTTTTTATTTTGTCAGTTATGGTGTACTTACATACAGAAAATTCTCATATAAATTCAACATTTGTCTTTCTTGTTTAGTAAAAATTAAGCTATGTTTTGTCATCTGTATATACATATTGACCACATCTCCCGATTTTACTTGCCAAGTTTTCTTACAATTAACTCGATGAGTGCTCTTTTATCATTTATATGTTGTATTGTCTATTGGTCCCTTTTCGAGCACTGGATGAGTGTTTGAAGAGTACATATTATTCCCGTGTTGCCTTGAACATACAGAATGAAGTGAACAATATTCGACAAGGACTGACCATTAATGTAGAAAAGATAACAGGAAACACTAACAATGGCCGGACATTACAATCACATAACACAATCCACCAGGAAACTGCACAAAAACAATTAAATGACAAAAGCCAAACATAGACAAAGATAGGAACTCGGGATAGCCGATACGATTAAACCGGTCTATGGGTACCCAAACCTCCCTTTCTTCTATCCCGTTTCCCTATAGTATTATAAACATACAAATAAAACCCAATACAGGTGGACCATTAACTCCAAGACCAAAATATTGAAAAAGGAAGAATAAGACAAAACGTAATTTAAAAAGATGGGTCAGGGAGTGTTCGCCGCTAAATTGCCGGCTAGCTAATTTCTGTAAAATTTGGTTGAATTTGCATCAATGTTTAAAGAGTAGATGTTAGAATATCACTTTACTATGGTATTGCTATGGTCGAACAAGTGAATCGAAATCAAGATTAAAAACCAGTACCTTAAAAGGGTTACACATTATATACATATTAAACGGGAAAAGCGACACTTCGATCACACATCGTACAAAAAAATTCACTTAACGTTCACTAGCTATTTTTTTTATTCGCAAAAATTAGCTTCGTTGGTCTTTTATAGTTCTGTAACAGCTTTGCCTCAAAATTATTGTTTTCTTCAAAGTGGGATGTACTAAACGGGAAAAACTTTATTATTTAATCTAATTGCATCGTTTAAATTCCGGGACCAATCGAATAAAAGCCAGGTCAATTAAATTTATATTATTTATTTTAAAACTGAAAATCAGGAATGAACAATTCATGTTGCAATTCTCTTGTTGGATTTCGATGTATTTGAAGTGTCGATACTGTCAGTGGCATTACTTGAAAATTTGTGCTTTAATTATACAGAAAACTGTATTTTTAATGAAATTGGATTTTTGTTTATATTTCAAATACGCGTTCATGAATTTGAGAGATTAAAAGCGTGTAGTATGCTATATGATAACCATCTAAGATTTACTATTCCAATTTAAGGAAAGCAACCTATCTTAAGAGCTATGATGAAAGCGTCTGCATGTTTACATTTTTGCAATATTATTCGTATTGAATCCGGGACAATCGTAGAAGAGCAGGACAATATATCGTAGAAAATCATGTTCTCGCAGGATGACGTTACCTACTGTGATGTGTATGTGGAATGTTTTACACTGATATTAAACATTAAAAACATAGTTTATGGCTGGCAGCAGGGAATATAGAACAAGGGTATGTTACCCAAAACTTCAAGTCATCCCTCCAGAACTTTTACGGTCGACATCACCATCTGCTGGACCGCTATGGGATATCTGTTTCCCAGATGACAACAGATCTTTCCCTGTAAAGCTTAATTGTTGTTTCCTCTCACGGATTTGAGTTAACCACCAGATTTGACATGTTCAACATGGCGGGTGTCTGATGAGAAGCCGGAGAGGCTTAGTATACCGGTGTACCTGATCTCACCCATGGTTTTCATTGGGTCCGTGTTGTTCATCTTTGTGTGTGTGTGTGTGTGTGTGTGTGTGTGTCTTCATGATTCTTTTCTGTGCTGTACTCATGTTGTGTCTCTGTTTCCTGGTTGTTTTTGCAGCTAAAAGGGTCATAAACAATAAACTAAATTGAAGCTTTTGTTCCCTTGCAAAATGTCCAAACAATATATATATTGTTACTGTTCCTCAATATATATTAAATGTATATCCCTTTTGAAATCTGTTTTCAATGAAACTACTTTGAATCTTAATGTGTAATATAGCAAACGTACCAGGTATAATAATTGGTCGCTTTTGTTAAAGAGCATTAACAAAAATATATATCCCCTTGCAATTTAACGGGAAAGCTTTGTTGTTGTCAAGTTTATCTTTTTTCAAAGAAATGCAAAAGTTTAATGTAAAAAATAATACTTGAATATTGACAAAAAAAATATATACCTCAACCGTGCTCTTTATCAAGCAGCAAATCAGTATTAAAAGATGCAAGGCCAAATTATTCTTTTCAAAATCATTATTTCAGATGAATATTGTAATTCCAGTTAAGAATATTAAATCGGGACTGAAATAAGATATATCGAAGTTTTTATCAATTTTGTAAGTATTCTTAAAATCCTATAAATGACTTGTAGACATCATCAGAAACTAATACAGAACAAACAGTTTGATGAAAAAGAGATAGAAAGCTATAATATATTAATCAACATCAAAATATATTTTGCAGGAAAAGGAAAGAAGAAAATTGAATTCAGATTTTATGAAACTAGATAATATTGAGTTAACTTTGAATCTTCCCCTTTAAAGCTTAATTGTTGTTTCTTCTACCGGATTTGACTTCACATGTTCAACACGACGGATATCTTACAGGAAGCAGGAGACGCTAACTCTAATGGTACGCCTGATCTCACCCAAGTTTTTTATTGGGTCTGTGTTGTTCATCTTTGTGTGTGTGTGTGTGTCTTCATTTTTCTGTTCTGTGCCGTACTCATGTAGTCTCTCTGTTTCTTTGTTTTTTTCCGATGTTGCCATTGTTCTTGGATTATTCGTTTTGGATTGACGGTTCGGTTCTCTTTTACTTTTATAAAGTAATTCGAAAAATGCTTCAGTACTATTAGAGCTTAATCTAACTATTAAGCGAAATAAGCATTGGCTGAAATTAAATTATGAAGTCAAATATTTTTGCCGTTTTCCGTTTTTACTTTTATAGACCCACCCAACGAAATTTTGCATATTTCGTTTTTGATAAAAATTTTTCTTTCAATTGCTTCAAATTGTTGATTATTACCTCTCAGTAATGAAAAAAATGTACAGAGTTGTGGTCTATGGTATAAGCCTTACAAATAGTCCACATAAGTACCATTTCTATACCAAATACGTTATAAAAATAGAAACAAGAGGCTATCAAGAGGCTGTATCGCTCACCTGGGTCATGGCTGACACAATAAGTCAAAATTATCACAACGTTTAAGGTTCTCATTTTCAAATTTGTTTATTGACTGTTTAAGGGTCTCATTTTGAAGTTTGCTGATGTTATATGATCCCAAATTAAACTGTTCCACACAGGCAGCTATTTTTGATGGGGTGTAGACCAACTGTCACTTTTCTTGAAGAAGACCATGTTAGGATCATTGTGCCTCACTTTGGTTCCAACTGGCATAGTATTTTCAGAGGAGATCTTTAAATTATTTCCCATGGGGTCCAAGGTTAAACAATGTTCCCTGCTGACTGCCATCGTGGATGCTATGCGGACTTGCCAGACACATTTTATGAAGGGGACCAAGTAAGGAACATTGTGACTAATTATGATTCCAATTGGCCATGTACTTTCAGAGAAGATCATTGAATATGTTTCCCTATAGGGTTCAATATTAAAAACATGTTCCCTCCTGGCGGCCATCTAGGATATAATGTGGACTTGTTGAACACATTTTTTAAAAGGGGCCACGTAAGGACTAAGTTAGGTTCCAATTGGCCCAGTATTTTCAGAGGAGAAGATTTTTGCAATATTGTCCAATTTTGGACAAAGTTCCCCGCTGGCGGCCATCTTGGATGACGTGCAGACTTGCGGACAAAATTTTTAAAGGGGACCACCGAAGGACTATTGTGACCAATTTTGGTTCTACTTGGCGCAGTGGTTTCAGAGAAGATCTATGAATGCTTTCCCATAGGGTCCAATGTTAAACCACGTTCCCGGCTGGCGGCCATCTTGGATATGCTACGGACTTGCCAGACATTTTTTTAAAAGGGGCCACCCAAGGACCATTGTGCCCAAGTTTGGTTCCAATTGGCCCAAGCAGTTTCAGAGAAGAGAAGAAATGTTTGAATGAAAAGTTTACGACAGAAGGACCACTGACACAGTGATGGCAAGAACATCACCATGGCATAGCCATGCAGGTCAGTTACAAAGTTATGCAGGCATAAAAGCTCAGATGCTATTTCAATATTTATATATGGTGGGCAAGCAAGCTTTACATCATGATACAATATACAACTATATATTATTATTATTAATTTGTGAAATAAGTATAGTTTATGAAAGTATTTTTGCAAAAAATGTAAAAGTGTACAAAAACACTTTTTTGCTCTTGATTATGTATCAAATATTTATTTTTAATAAAGTGATAACAGGGAATTTCTCTTAAACTTAAAAGAGACAAGATTTGAACACAGCATTTAAAGGGAAATAACTCATAACCATATGGCATTGAAAAAAAAATTGTTGAAAAAGGGCCAATAACTACAACACAGGCAACTGGATTTTCTTCAAAATTTCAGAGTATGTAGACCTTGATATGCTGAACATTTTTGCAATTTACACTTTACCTCTATCTGTTACAGTTTTTGAAATAAAAAATAAAAAATGCATAAATTTTGAAAATTTTACGGAAAAGGGCTGTAACTCTGAGACGGGTTTTCCGATTTTCTTCAAAACTGCAGGGCAGATACATCTCCTCATTCTGAATAATTTTGCTTGTGTCAGATTTTTGATATCTGCAACGGTTTTTGAGTTATTTGCCCGAAACAGCAATTTACCCCTATGTTCTATTTTTAGTAACAGCAGCCATGTTGTTTGGTCCTCGAACTAACCGAACACATTTTTTAAACTACATACCCTGGTGATGACCCAGGCCAAGTTTTGATTAAATTGGCCCAGTGGTTTCAGAGGAGAAGATTTTTGAAAAAAAGTTTACGACGGATGGACGGACGGACGACGGACGCCAATTGATGGCAAAAATTCACCCTGACATAGCCAGGTGAGCTAAAAACTAACCCCTACCCCTTCGACATATTGACGTAAATTTTAAGATTTTTCTCGAAAATGTGCAAGTTCAATGGTCCTTCAGCAGCATAAAAATCAAATAATATGGAAAGCCATAATCCAAAAGTAGTCCAAAAAGAAGTACTCATTTCCAAAAATATCGGAATAGGAAGCCAAATCCAGTACCAAGGACATGTGCCGAGTGCCATACACGGAATGAAGCCTCATGTATCTTAAGTGGTTAGAATTTTTATAAAACCAGTAAATTTCTATAACACGCAAGGTAAAATTTTCATGTCAAACAAGTCTGACTATTGAGCTTGTGAATACCCTCGGAGACCTCTGGTCCACCAGCAGTGGCATCGGCCCAATGGTTCAAAATACAAAAAATACCGAAGTTGCATAAAAACAGTAACTTTTGAATTGTTTTAGTCTTTTAACGTCTTAAAAATTAAGCATGTTAACATAATATTCATATGTTTTGCATGACCGAACTATCACGTTTATATAGACAAATAATACATATTTTAAATATTTTTGTTTTCGACACAGTTTTGTCCCATCATCTTATCTTTGAGCGGTTCAAATTCATGCAAAGTTGGTATGCAATGGAAGAACACAATGCCTTCCTTACAACTGGTATAAATTATGGCACTTTATGAAGTATTATAAACTTCCTACATCCATAAAAATTTACCTCTACCCGGGAAAAATGGGAATTTTCTGTATTTCAAATTTACTCTAAAATTGTCAATTTTTTTCTCTATATTCGCATAAAAATAATCAGAAAACGTAAAATGTGTGTTGTTTATGACAATGTTGCATGAATTATATTGTGATTTGGTATTTCAACAGCCATTTGTCGACTTAAACTCAATATTTTGCCCACATTGATGAAAAATGGGAATTTTCTGTATTTCAGTTTTTTCAACGTTCATTGTTAAATCGTAATATATGTCAAATATGGAGGATATAACTGCAGATATGACATTTCATTGTTCTGTGCGATATATCAGTTGTCTTAAAACATTATTTAGAAAAACAAAGAGTATTGAATGTGACTCTACATACCGAAATCTTACCCCTGCCCCAACAAATTCACTCAAAATAGTCAATTTTTTGTCTATATTCGCATAAAAGTAACTAAAAAACGCATTGCATATATAAATAACAAAATATCGACGTAACTGTTAATTTATTTTCTGCATATGAGCATTTCAACAACTTATGTCTCATCAGTGCAGATAAAACCAAATTTTGGAAGTCCAATCACAAAAACGTGTAAAAGCTGATAGAGAACAAATAACCAAAAAGGAACTAAATAGAAAAGCCAACAAATAACCAAAAGGATCTAAATAGAAAAGCCAAGGTTCAGCTAAGGACAGAGCTATGAATGAGGGAGATACTCCTTAGTTTTAAACAAGACTTTGTAAAATTTAGATATTGCATTGTTTAATAAAAAATGTTGCATTAATTATATCATGATTTGTCATTTAAAGTCCCACTTGTCATATTTAACTCAATATTTTGTACAAAATTGATGATAATTGGGAATTTTCAGCATTTCAGATTTGTCCAAAATTAACTCTTAAATAGTTATATGTGGCAAATCTGGAGGATATATCTGCAGGTATGCCAATTCATTGTTCTAACCAATATAATATATACTTAAAACAATGCTTAGAAAAACCACGAGTGTTCAATGTAACCCTAAATACCGAAAATCTCACCCCTACCCAAAGAAAATGATGCTTTAAAATCCCAAAAATATGCCTGTCTGTACATATATATGACGGACCAAACATTCTAATATTTTTGCTTTCTTTTAAAAAAAAATGCATTTTATATAGCGCAATATGCATTTTAACACAAAAATATGGATAAAATTGAATACTTTGGGCGATTTTCAGCATCTCGGAAAAATACAAGATTCAAAGTTGAATTGTTGTATAACTGCCCATAAACCAAGCGCATGATCTTATTTGTTATATATGTGAGTCTCTGTGTATTTTTGTGTATGAAATAATTAATAATTGGACCTTTATACAATGTTGAATAAATAAAATGAGATAAGTTGTGTTGAACAAAAATGTTAGGGAGAGGGGTAATATGTTTGCAATGTATGAGAGTTTAGTAAGTCTAAAATGTTCAATCCCATACTTTCTTATAGCTTAGATACTTCGATATACTGAAACTATATTTATTCAACATTTTCACGTTATATACCAAATTCGTGAAGTTTTTTCATTAAATTGTGAGCAGAAGGTCCAAAAAGACCTCTTAAAATATTGAATCTACTTAGATGGGCTTCTGCATGCCAGCTTTAGCGAAATACACACAATAATTTGCATTTTAGAAAGTTGATTTCTTTAGCAATACGTATTGATCTCAGAATCATACAATTGTAGCTAGGTTTATTCCTCTATAAATATTGTTTCTGTGTCTGTGTAAAAATGTTCTGTGTCGGATTGTGTTCCCCTGAATCAGTCGAATGTTATACGGATATTCCTTACTGGTCTCTTCCTTTGATCGATTCTGACTTTTGTTGTCACTTTCATTTTTCACGACTGTACTTGGACATTATACAGGATTAATATGAAAATACTCATTTTATGACACTATATTATTTCACCATTGTTTCAGTTTTGATACCAGCCAATCATTTGACCATGTGTATATACGTTCAAGATCATTATTTAGAGTGTTTGCAGAATCCGAATGATCATCTTTAATGCAATAGATACTTGTGTCAAATTTATATTTGATTCAATGTCAGTCACAATATCATTAATATAA
>MJUU01004293.1:86822-99465 GCA_002080025.1 Modiolus philippinarum | reverse complement strand
TTTTCATCATTTTGGCAGCCAAAATATTTTTTTCACATAAAATCAGATCCAAAATATTTTTTTAGAAAAAAACCATAGCCCCCCCCCCTTCAAGTTAAATGGTCGGTCCCTAATCTGTTTGTTCGCAGAAATATTTAGAATATATCAAAACGAATTGTTAGCGTTTTTGGCATAACAATTAGGGTTTCATTGCTAAAAGCCATCAATTGTGAATTTTATACTATGCATAACTGCATAAATAAGTACGGCATTTTACCTGCGGATGCTGCTATTTACAATTCATTGTTTGTGTTTAAGTTGCATTTATTAGGATATGGACATTAACTCTTCACCCTGAAACCAATCTTTGACCCTTATTAAAATATCGAGGGGTGAGTTTTGATAATCAAAAACCGCCTTTTGATTTGAGAAATTTGGAATCAAATTGAATGGTGATAATTGTACCAGTTGCCCACTATAAACTAATTATTTTCAAAAACACAGATGGATTGAACACAAGAAAAACAACTTAGAGTCACCCCTCTTATATTAACTGGTTATCTTAACATTTATATGAGGAATCATTCCAGGTCTGCATGTCAGATGCTCCACTTAATCCTTTTCTTCACCCATTACTGTCCTTTTTAAGGACAGAAACAGGTGGTCTAGTGATAAAAGCCTTTCCAGATCATATGTGGATTCTAAAAAAAAATCAAACATCTACTTAAACGCTTATCTTCATACAGTCTTACTTATTGCTATAGTCCTTTGTGCTAATGGGAAATGAAAAATATTAGATTAAGAACAATTCAGAGTCAAAGAAGAAATGCACTGCGAATGGCTTGAATCAAGATTTGTCCAGGACTAACAAAAACATTTACCCCAGTCCTTTGATTTGAGCTTCCTACACTTAGGCGATGTTCATTCTCAAAAGAATCCATGTTTTAAAGAATATTTTCGTCAGAGCTACCCACATGGACTTGAAATTAAATAAACTGCTTCCAAAACCTACGTGTTCTTAGTATCAATACTTTTTTCTGTATATGGACGAAAATGTACTTTTGAAATATTTGATGAGTAATACAAAATGTATGTCCTGTAAGTTTCGTTAAATTTTGGAATCTTTCGGGTAGGAATTAAAATTGTACCATTTTGAACGAAAATATATGACGTTTCAAACAAAAATTTAAATGCCATAATAATAAAACGTCATCTTTTTTAATGGGAAACGTTTTCATAATCAATTTTCGGGGACCACATGACGGGACTTGCAGGACCTATTAGCTAAAAAATTTAATTATTTGTTACTTTGCATTCTTAAGATTAAGTTACAGCTAACAACGTTAAATGGAGGTAATAACAAAATTACCAAACAGAGTTGTCATGAATTTATTCAGTATGGGAATATCTATTATGAACAAACATTACATTTGGACTTTATGATAATTTAGCGCTTTAAATTTTTTCAATTAGGATGCACAAATAAATATTTTAGGAAAGGCAATTTTAGAAAATGCTGTTTAATAAATAGGTAAAAAAGAACTAAATTTAAATTTAGTATTTTTCAATACCAGTCGTTATCAAACGGTGCATACTTGTTTTGATAGTCATCATCGACCGGTGCGCGAAAATATGGAAGTACAACCGATTCAGAAGCATATTAGTCGACGCTTTAGCTGCAATTGTTTCTCGAGTTTTAACAATAAATGTTGAAATGAAATGTAGGGATACTATTCATTAGATAACAATCTCATATGAAATAAACATTTTAAATGTTTATTATAAGATGGCAGAATGTGAAAAAAATGTCATGGCTTCCTCAATGAAATCAAAATAATAGTTAATGAAAAGTGGTCATTATAGTGAAACATAGAATTCACTTTGGACAGTTGTATTGATATTGGATGTAGATAATGACTTCATTTTTGGCTCCGTCATTATCACCATACCACCAGTAGTGTGACGGGTGTCACGTGTGAAGCAGGTCATGCTTACCCTTCCGGAGCACCTGATGACACTCCTAATAAAGAGGGGTTAATTCTTTGTCCGGTTAATATTATGTTCTGTTTGTTTCGTCGCTGTATACATGCGATTCGTCGCTGTATACATGCGATCCCTTTATTGCTGTGTATAATCTGGATTTATGAATCTCGATGGTTGCTTTGGTATTCATATCGAAATTTATTTACTCAGTCCATAGAACTCTCCCGCGAACAGTCTAAATTGAACTAGTTCAGAATGTCGTTATTCATATCTTTATTGTACTACATCAAAGAAAAATATAGCAACTCAATACCGGTATTTTTAACAATTTGATCTTACCTTAACCACTCAATAAACAATCTTAAACGGTATCCCGATTTTTCATATTTTGAATGAAATTATGAAACAGCAAATAATTGTTTAATGTATTTATAAAATTTTGGTTGCTGTGATATATGTGGGCTATTGAAATATTTCCTTAAAGTTGTTTATAATAATGCCAAACAGTGTAAAGATTTATCATGTCGTTTAATGAAAAAATGACGCTGAAAATTTCCACATGTATTTTTTGAAATTTTATTTAATGTAGACCTTTATAAAGTCTGTAGCATTGTTTCCAGTTTATTACATATATTTCTCAAATTAAGATACTTACATAGTTCGAGGTTTAAAATGTGAAAATTTAACTATCGAGATTTGAGAAATTATCGTTATAAACTGGAAAACAATGTTAGAGATTGTTTTTGTCTAATTTCTACTGAATTTATTTGAAGTAAAGTGATCTTCTCAAATATGCCGCCATTTTGGTGCTATCATCGTTGCTATGTGGTTACAAGTGCGCAATTATTTACAATGCATTTTCCATAGGGGGGTTCCCCTGTTTAGCGATAAACTAAAAATAGACGAAGGCTTTTTTTCATCCCGGGGGTCCTGAAAATGACAAGTACTCATACAGATCTTTCGAATTCCAAAATAAAAAATGGGGGGTCATACGGCGATTCTTGGTGTAAATTGAGGCTCAAAAAGGGGTATATTGAAAATAATAAAATATTTTTGTGTCGACCAGATCCCATAAAAGGTCAAATTATCACCTCTGGGTAAAATTGTTGAAATCAGATTTGCTATAAACCGAACTGTAACATAACATGGTATTTTATTTTAAAACATTTAATTTTATTATCCACCAATCGTAGGAGTTGTAGTGCTTAATACTGAATACAGCTTTGGGTTCAAAACTGGATCCCTGTTCGAAAGTCAGCAATTGGGCACATGATACCATGTGTATCATTGCGCCATTCATTAAAAGGGATATTGAGTGAAATATTTTATTAAAATTGTCATGTTACCAGCTATATTAGTCATATGAAAAAGCATTTCGCTGGACAATGATGCAGGTGTAAATATCATAACATCCAGTTGCACTATTTCAAGAAACTGACAAGAGACATATACATTATAGACCAATCGCCAACTGACACTTAGTTATTATTTCGATAACTAATCGATCAGGAAGTGTTTACATTTGCTCTAAATTAGAGAAAAACTATTGCATAATGCCAACTGAATGCGTTTTGTGTTATATAATAAAATACATGTAGTTGTGTACAGGAACCAAGATAAATGAGATAATGTTCCATTTTAAGAAAATGTAATACATTTTCTATGTATACAGTTTATTACAAACCCAGCGTCGAATGTGTGTTTGTACGTTATCTTAAACATTTTCTTTCATACTTTGTGCTAAAATTGATCTACATAATGTACATTGGTAAGCACTTTGTTTTATTTGTTTTGTTTTTGTCGTTTGTTTTTGTTTTTATTTTTTTGTAGAGTACTTTCCTTTTTTTAAATAGTAGAACTTCTAAAACCGTTATCTTTATTTTCATAGCTAGTGATCATTTTCACACCTACCAAATTCAATTAATGATAGTTGCTCTCATACAGACGTAACGTCATTATGCTGTGTTTTTTATAGTTAGAGTGCTTTGTAGCTGTCTAACGTCATTGTTTTTCGTGTTCTCCTTTTGACCATGTCTTTGGACTTCGATTTTAAAAACTCCTTTGTCCCTTCGATATTGTTTCATTGATGAAACAAATTTATTGTCTATTTTGTGTTCATTTTGTAAAAGATGGAAATTTGTGTCAACACATTTATATAGTAAAAAGCAAAATACAGAAAACATCTACAGTGACTGAAAATTTTAATCACGGAACACAATTTGCAAAAAAACGCAGATGAAGACAAAAAAAGGATATGTACTTTTTTGTTTCTGATCACACTAAAAGGCAAAATTTATAATGATCCTGTGTTTGGGTATAAAGCTAAATACAAACTTAGATAAAGATGGTTTGTTCTGTGCCTTATAACAAATGCTGTTTTATTTTACAAAATAATTTTAATGTATTGCATAACTGATTGTAAAAAAGGATAACTAACTTTCACCAACGCGTTTCTTTGCAAAATATTTGATGTAAAAGAAATTGAGGGTTAAAAAGCTAATACTTTATTCCACATTTGTGAAGGATAAAGTGATCCATAATCATAAAAAATCTGCATTGCAAATAGTTTTAACAAGAAAATTTGCACATTTGCATTTGGGTTGTTCAAGTTGTCACGGAAAGTGCGTTACACTTTTGTTAACCTCTAATTATCCCGTATGGTCAAACGTTAAACTTGTTCCAAGACAAATACTGGTTCTTTTTTGATGATGCCTTGCTTTAGGTCCGGGCTGAAAACATTTAAATTGATTAGATTAAAACTTTTAAACTGAAAGCTACGACAGGAATATTGACCCAGACCTTGAACTTACAACACTGTACGACTTCCTGTTCAAGAATTAACATAGTCATGCTTAAGACTGTCCTCAATGCAAAAATACTTATAAATATTTATATTTTGCACCGAAAGTAAACATTAAAATTAAAAAAAAAATAGTGCACTTTCGGATAATAGGGAATATATACGTTAACCAAGAGGACAGGGATTTAATTGAGGTATATACATAGCTTCAACTTATTTGTTTATGACAGTAAAATCCGAAGGTAAAACATTACATTCGTCATGTCATCTAAAGACCACAGAAAGACTAGCCTTACTAGACAAGTTATATGTTTTGGACATATCTATCTAGATTGTCATTATTGTATCTGTTAAAACTCGAATGTCGGTATATTACGCTTTCATGTTTTTGGATAAAAAAACTTATAATTGATTGTAAGAGCACTTTGCCAGTTTAATTTATGCTTGATGACAATCCCGCATCCATGACCAGTCTTGAACTTACTATGAGGTATGAGCAAAGCTCATTGTTTGAAGGCCTCATGGTGACTTTAAGATGAAGAACAACAATAAAAGCGTTGTTCCAGTGCTTGTCTTAGCATATATTTGTAGAGACTTTGTCTCATGTACGTTCACTCTTTATCCCTTCATTGATAATAATAACTGTTCAACAATGACTTCTTAACTGAGAATATTTACGAAAGCATTCTCAAAGCGACTTAATATGGTGGTTTGAATATTAGACGCAATGATTACTTTAAATTAAGTGTCCTAAACAATTACCTATTTCATTCTTTATTTTCAAGAATGTGATCTGTAATATTTGCAAAATATGCTAAATATTTGTACGTTCATACGATGATAACCTAATATAATATGAAGCATCAAAGTTATGTTACTCGCTGTTAGATCGTTAACATGAACAATATAAATGTTCGCAAAACTCTGTACACTGGTTGGACAATTTAGAGGCCACTCTCATAATGTAAGAGCCTCTAATTTTGGATGTTGCCTCCTATTTCGATATTTTTAGTAATGACAACTTCGACTACTTTTGATTTTTGGATTTCCATATATTTGATTCTTAGACTACTGATGAGAGATGACTCCTTAAAACACATGTACAGCATAACGAAAATCACTGTTAATTGTGCAACTTTGGTATTTTTGTATTTTTGAAACCATTGGAGCGATGCCACTGCCGGTGGACTAGATGTTCCCGAAATTATTCACCAGCAAATAATCAGACTTCTCTGTTATGAAAAATTTACCGAGAAATTTACTAGTTCACTTAAAATTCTAACTCCTTAAAACTACTGAGGCTTGATTCCGTGAATGACTGTCGGTGGATGCTCTTGGTACTGGATTTGGACTCCTATTTAGATATTTTTGGTATTTAGTCATTTTCCGTTTAGATGTTTTTTGGTATTGAGTCATTTTGTTTAGATATTTATGGTATTGAGTCATTTTTTATACTTTTTTTTGGAATATGAAGTTCCTTCTTATTTTTTTTATTCTAATGCTGCTGATTAGAGGATAAAAATTGAAACAGGTGTTCATCATTAGGAAATTTACAATTTATTATATGCATCTTTGGTATTTTTGCATTTCGAAACTTCTCATCCATAGAGTTATTAAATGTGATCTATATTTTTCATTACGCGATATATGTTCTATATCGAATGCTTTAAATTTTGTCCAAAACTAACGAGTACCTGCTTCGTGCAACGCTTTTTCCTTATCTGATTTCGGGTTTCAATTTAAATCTTGCTGATTATTAGGTGTTCATCTGCGTTGATGCATCCTTTCATTTATTGTTTCCCTAATGTTTTGATTTGATCTGTATGAAGTTGTTCAAAATTGCAATATTAATAGTTACTCTGGTATTTTTCTACACCCGTCGACAGACGGACATATTAAGGTATTTCCTCCGTCTGTCCGTTTGTCTGTTAATTTTTTGATTTTCGGAGTTTTTTTTTTTCTGGAACAACTTGACATATCGATTTCATTTTTAGTTTATGAGTCTATCTAGATGAGATATAGATCAAGTTCGAATTTGGCTTTGGTCGGTTGATTTATTTCCCTTGGACTTAGTAAAATTTTGAAAAATATAAGCCTCCGGATATTTTTTCCTGTAATCGCTTGACATATTGATTTGATATTTTGCATACCATTGTCACCATATGAAATACAAATCAAGTTGTAATTTGGTTCTGCTCAGCTGATTTTGTACAAAGTCAAGGCCCTCGGAATTAGTGAAATCTTGAAAAGTTTAAGTTTCTGGAGTTTTTTTCTGCAACCGCATGATATATAAATTTGTTATTTAATAAATGAGTGTATCTGGATCAGATACATATTGAGTTTTGATTTGGCTCTAGTTGGTTAAATTTTTGTATGGAATCATTGCCCTTGGACTTGACAAAATTTTTCAAAAATATAAGTTAAAACACCTTTGATTTTCAATGTAATAACATTTTGATTTGATATTTGGCATATAATTGCATCCATATCATCTATGTCAAGTGTGAATATGATTCTGATTGGATAATTTTGCATAGATTATGGCCCTTGAAGTTTTCTCACATTTTCTTTGCAATGCTTCAATAGATTAATTTAATATTTGGTATATGACTTTATAAAAATATTAGTTTCTGCATATTTTCTTTGCAATGCCCTAACCTGCTGATTTGATAATTGGTATATGATTATATGTTTGTGAGTTTCATTACAAAAGTGGTCACATCTTGGTAAGCCAAAGATTGTGTTTTTTTTTCAATAAAAATTTGTAGTGATCTAATTATGCCAAACCATTCAAATTGGCTGCGGATCGGGGCATCAAGCGCTCTTGGCGCAGCAGTTTATTATCTGTACTTAAACTGGTACTCAGAAATCGGTAAACATTGCTGATAGCTTTTTGCATGTGCCGGTACCAAGTCCTGTATCTCGAGTTCTTATCGTTCGTGTTTTGTCTTTTATTGTTGATTTTCCGTTACAGTTGCCCTGTGGATTATAGCATGTGATTGCGATTTTTCGGCGATTGTAGGTGTTTCCTGGTATCTTTCCTATTCAATTCAGAAATAAAGAGAAATACAAATATGTTTGAAGTAATGCAATTTTCCCTTGATGAAGCCTGCCGCATTGTATACATATTCACAGTATACATAGCTGTGCGCCAGAAAATCCTTGTTTACGAGTTTTCTGTGGGGTTTATGCGGATATACAGAAAAATACCAAAAGGGTTTTCAAAGCGGCATGTTTTATATGGCTTGATTAGTTATTCATAGACTACCAAAACATTTATAATTTTGCAAATACGTTAGCAAATGATTACTTTACACATCCTAAAAGTTTTGATGAAATCTGTCACTCGAAACCGTGTATTTTTCTAACGCAAAGTAATTTTCTTGTGTGACAAAGAAAAACAACTCGCGAATACGTCCTTTTTTCTGAATGAAAACGATACATTTTGTCACTGATTCTTTATCGCACATTTCTTCATCACTAATTTTCGTCTTCCAAAATATTGAGATATGCATTTCACTAGACTGTGGGATGATTTCGGAGTAGACCAGTTGACTCTGTGGGTCTTCTTTCAGATGGACTGTGAGAATTATTTACGAGTGTTTTAATATTATCATGGCAATAAAATTGCTATATCGAGCATTTTAAAAAAGAATATAATATCAAATCGCTGTTTGAGTGCGAATTTTTATCGGCCTTCATAATGACGTAACCGTTACAGCGGTTATTTATTATTATTGAGTGGCGACATATAGGATCACTATCCGTCGTCTTGCGTCGTCGTCAGCGTCGTTGTCCGCGTCGGCGTCACAAAAATTTCTGTCGCATTTTTCTCAGAAACAATGTATCCGAACCTTCTGGAATTTGGCATGGAGTATCAGTATGGGGAAATATACCGTGTAACAGAGTTTGGAATCTCTCGCATGCCCACTTCCTGTTTGACGGAACTTAGAATATTTCTTGTGTTATTACACAGGTGATACATGTCTTCCGTGGAATACTTACTACTAATTTTGATTAATGTGGAAAAAAAAACTAAAATAAAATAATTGTGAGCACAGCTCACAAAAACATACCCCACTCCCCATATTTGATTCCAGTGGAAAAAAAATCACCAAAAAAATCAAATTTTAAAATAGCTGGTGCACAATGGCAATATGTATTTAACTTTCTGTGAAGGGTAAATTTAAAATCACCAAAAAAATCAGTCAAATCAAATTTTTAAATAGCTGGTGCACAATGGCAATATGTATTGAACTTTCTGTGAAAGGTAAATTTTCGTGTCAGACAAGTCTGACTATTGGACTTGTGAATACACTCGGGGACCTCTGGTCCACCAGCAGTAACATCGGTCCAATGGTTTAAAAATATAAAAATACCAAAGTTGTATCATGAACAGTAAAATTTGGATATGCTGTACACGTGTTTCAAGGAGTACCCTCTCATCAACAGCATTAGAATCAAATAATATGGAAAGTAATAATAAAAAAATAGTTAGAAAAGAAGTACTCAATACCACAAATACCGAAATAGGAAACCAAATCCAGAGTTAAGGACAATTACCGAGTGTCATACACGGAATAAAATAGACATTTAAATGATCCAATGTTTAAGGGTGTCATTTTCAAGTTTGTTAATAGACATTGATGATCGAAAGCTAAACTAAGTTCTCTTCTGGTCGATATTTTGGATGGGATGAAGACCTTTTGCCAACTTTTTTGAAGATAACCATCTATGGACCACTGTACCAAAGTTTGGTTCCAAATGGCTTTGCAGCTTCAGAGAAGATGTTTGAATACTAGGTTTTCACATAAGGCTAAAAACAAAGTTCTTGCTTGCAGTCATCTTGGAAGAGATGCTGATGCTGTCGGGCGCGTCCCCAGATTGTGTATAGTCTATGCGGGGTAGTCGGGTCACAATACGGTAAACCTGACCGCGAACCAATGTAGCCAAACTGTATGGAGAAACGCCACGCTCCATGCAGTATAAAGAACTCTCCTATATTTTTCTTAAGAGAGCAGAATGTAGTCGTATAGAGGGCTAAATTTCCTGTCCCTACCCATTTCTCCTCTTTTCCAGTGGCAATCAAAACTTGTTGCCCCAGTTGTCCCTTCATCCTTTATTTCTTTCTTCTTTAGCCTATTTTTATTTGATTAACTAGTTCTCGTCCTGGTATAACTGAAATGTTGCTCACTGGACGTTAAACTCTAACTAATTAATCAATTAACAAAATTTTTTTGCGTCTACAGAAGAAAAGATCTCTGAATGCTTGCCATTTGGTATAATGTTAAACTTGGTTCGTCACTGGCAGCCATCTTTGATGTGATGTGGACATGCCGCACAGATTTATTCGTACAGGGACCAATTAAGTGATGCCAATATCACATGAACAAATAAAGGGATATGGAGTAAATGTAGATGGGAGAAAATCCATATGAATACATGGAAAGATTCAGCAAATGGAAGAGCGCTTTCGTTGTTGTACTTCACCTTGAATTCACCCTGAAACCTTCAACAAAGAGCAAGTAAGTTCAAAACAGCCCCTGCCACCGGTTTGAGCGGAATTCACTTGCTAAATATTGAACAACGCTACATCCATTATTCTATTTGTTATAGATGCAGGGTCGTCAACAAGCACATCACATCAGGCAAAGTACTTTAACAACACTGTCACCCGATGATTGATAAGGTACCAATAGACAATACAACATATAAACGATCACAGGGCACTCAACAAGTTGATTGTAAGAAAACTTGGCAAGTAAAATCGGGAGATGTGGTCAATATATATATACATAGAAACCTGTCTAATCCGACACCTGACTATTCCAACATCCTGTCAAATCCGACGTAATTTATTGGTCCCAAAAATTGTTTTTAAATGATTTTTAAACTAGAGTATTCCGACATACTGTTTAATCCGACACATTTTTATAGTCCCACGATGTGTCGGATTTGAAAGGTTGCATACAGATGGCCAGTAAAATAATTTGATTTTTACCAATCAAGAAAGGCAAATGTTGGATTTTGATAGTGCATTAATATGAGAAGTTCTGACGTGAACATGTATTGTATACATGTATAGCAATAGTAGTAACTGCTGTCTTTTTACATGGATAGAATATTTTACTTACATGACGTTTTTGATAAAAAAAAGTAAAGTAAAGTGTCGGTGTGTTTTCTTCAGAATGTAAACAGTAATTATCCAGACTTAATTTGCACTTACACACTGTTTTATCCATACGTTATTGAGTAGTAAACGTATTACTGTTTATTCATATTTTCTGAATAGTTATTGCCTGACGTCAAGACGTCAGGCAGTATATAAGATTTGGTACAACTTCCGGTTGTATTGAATCATTGTCAGACAGAGGCTGAGAAGCTAACTATTAAATAACTCAATATTAAACAGATTAGAGGAAGCTAGTATATGTACACGATGTCAGACAAAAAAAAGATTAAAACAGATAATAGATCACTGGCAACAACTACCCTGCTTTAAAAAATTTATGAAGTGTAAAATATATTATGTTGACATATCAATGTACATGTTAATTATTTACAACAATGTAGATACTGCAGAATGTGATAAAGAGGTAAGAGCATGATAAAATTGTGTCATTATCCTATCCAGATTATAACCAGATGTCGGTAAACTAGAATAATATCAGCAAACTTATAGTGCAAAATACTTTGACATTTTAATTAACGTGTTAATTATTTATTACAATGTAGTCAAATGTAGCAGTTCAGAACAAACTAAAACTAAATCCACTTTTGTTTTTTAGTTTAAACATGTTAAAGGAAAAAAGAAAATGATTTAAAAACATTAGATCATTGTTACAGAAAATATTGGAATAAATATTTTTTAAATAACAAATACACCTGATTTAACAATAACTCAGCAGCTATATGCACTATAAGGAGGACAAGTTGCATAAAGAGCACTGTTGAACGCCTTAAATAAACAAAATACCGAAGTTATCGTATTGATTAGATTTTTACGTTCAAATCAGAAATAATTCAAACAATTATGAAAACTTGCATAAAGATGCATGGATGCCTCATACCATTCAGGTAGAACTAAGGCATCGAGATCTATATTTCATTGTCGAGTGTCTTGCTTAACAAGAATAAAAGCGTTATTTGGTTTTGCCAAGTATTTGTACAGACTTTGTTTGACGTGCATTTACATCATAGCCTTTTATTGTTTATTATGTCCAACTTAGCGTATACTCATCTATACAGTGATAAAACTTGCATATAGATTTAAACAGACCTTAAATTGAAAAATGTAGTACACAGTGGAATAATGTTAACATTGATGCATGACTAAGGGCCATGGCCACCATCTTGGCATAGAATAAGAATATACTCTTGAAGACTAAACTGCATGTCATATATCAGAGGCTGTACTTACTTCTTGCAAAAACTCACCGTAATTGTTCATTCGCGAGTTATATGCCAGGCCCACCATCTGGGCATTGAATTGGTATTTACTCCTTAATACGCAACTGCAAATATCAAGAGGCTATGACTTCTAGTGCAGGCTGTACAAACTGCTTGCAAAAAACTAAACGTGATCGATCATGTCGACTTGAGGGGCCAGGGCAATCATCTGAATGTGGAATCTGTGTGTTCTCAAGACGTAACTGTATGTTAAATATCAAGTGGCTAGGTATACTGGTACAGGCTGTACTAACTTCTTGCTTAAAACGTAACATTCATGTTCATTTACAATGAAGGGATATGGAGTAAATGCAAATGAGACAAAATCTCTACAAACACATGGTAAAACACAGCAATGGAACAACGCTTTTATTGTTGTTCTTCATCTTGAAGTCACCATGAGGCCTTCAACAATGAGCATTACTCATAACT
>MJUU01004293.1:58394-85830 GCA_002080025.1 Modiolus philippinarum | reverse complement strand
TATATATATATATATATATATATATATATATATGAAATCATTTTGCAAACACAAGTAGACGTGCTGCGGTCAAAATTAACATTGTCTGGTTTCATTTGATGCTAAATGAACATGCTATTGCGATCTCAATATTGATAGATGCTTAGTCAGGCAAGCTTTTTGGAAAGCTAATACTTGTAGTATTTCTATAACGTTTTCTGAAGCAGTCAGAGCAACTTTTTAAATAAATATTGTTTTCTTCCACCATGTTATATCCAAGAGATTCTATGTCATTCATATCTTCCAAAAGATATCGCTTATTTTTGCACGTAAAAGTAAATGATAATATTTGATAAATAGTCAGTTGAAACATTCCCATCTTTTATTCTACTCCCTGGCAGCATGTGTGACATTTAAAAACCGAAAGTCGGCATGACGATTTTTTTTTCTTTTGACCACAAAATTAATAGGAACAAACTTTGTATTTAAAATTTAAAATTATTTAAAATAATTGTTTTCAATTTTAGGGATTTCTTTCATTTGTTTTTAGAATTTTGTGAAAAAATGGGATCCCCATATGGAAATAATATGTCAAAGTATTGCGTCTGTTTTCACCGTTTATTATATCAAGGATTTAAAATTAATATTTTTATTTATTAGAATATGGATCATACATGATTTTAAGCAAAAAATATTAATAGGTCAGTGTGGTCCTTTTTGAGAATTTAACGCCTGAAATTTTGGAGAGAAACCGCACTTCTCTAGACTTTTCATTCACTAAGGATTAAGACAATCAACTTTTAAAATGCAATGAAGGAATATCAAGAATGTCATCTGATTTTGTCAAAAGTCTTTTGAAGATGTATACAATCATGGTGTCGTGGTCAGTGTGCCAATTTTTTTAATGCATCATGATGGATAAACTTAGAGAATTCCGAAAGTCAGAGACAGTTTCAAAACCTGAGGAATGACAATCCTTAAGGGCATTCGTTCATTGCATGTCATTACTCCTTCTCTTTTTAGTCATTTATTCTAGAGAAATACCGTTGACATTAGTTGTCGAAACGATTCAATGTACAATAACTTCAATATTCCAAAGTCTCACTTTTTAAAATATTATATACATGTTTCCGAGCCCCTGCTTAATACAGTGTTTTTTTTTCAATAAACTTTAATTAAAAGAAAATGCCATTGCAATTGGTTTTAAAATAACCGGAATGAAATCAATTTAATATCTTTCATTGATAGATAGAGAAACTTGTATCCTGTGGTTTGCCTTAAAAATAAAAACAAAGAAATAAAATAAAACAAATAAAAACAAATAATAAGAAATGAAAAAAGGTTTATCAATTTTACAAAATTTGGTTGGTCACACTTGTGAAAATAGTCGAAATGACTTTAAACTTGTAAACTTAATTACAGAATTATGTTCTTCGTATGAAGTAAAATGAATGTTACTTTCAGGTTTCCTTTTCAATTCTCAATTTGTAGAGTCCAACAATGTTTGAACTCTACATATCAACAACTATGTTGGTCACTTTCATATCGCAACTGGGACTGTGGCCAATAGGTAGCATATTTTGTTCACAGAACCCGTCAGTCTGCTGGATTATGAAAATACATTAGGGCTCAGAGCCGCATTATTTTTTTATCTAACATCTCAAGAGAGAATTAAATGTGATTCCTATTTTTTTTTTCAATACTCTTAAATGTATAAATATTAATAAGCAATGATAGAAAATGTAAAATTTGAAAGACTTATTTTATTGTTGACATGAAAAACACTTGCATAAAAAATCACGTTTGATTGTAGTGGTACACTAAATAATGAATACAATGTTATCGATATTTGAATAACACTTATTTTGTGCAGAAGATGATTTGCAAGTTCTTAGCACTAAATTACATAAATGTTTTTTTCATCAATCCTTTATGAATACAAATTATATTCCTTTTTTTCTGTATCATTTTTGAAGACAATTATTATCTTCTACTATGTATTTCTAGCATATATTATCTTACAAAAGATAACACTTGTTTTTGGCATGTAGCGAGCCATATACATGTTTCCTGCCTTAAAGGTAAATGCTCTTGGTCAATAATTTGCATTTAGAGTATAAACGTCAACGAATTCATCTCTTTGTTTTCTCTGTTTGGCTTCTCCGAAAACTGCGGTCTGGCAATACTGTCAAAATACATACTTCACTTTTAAGTTAAAGGCAACTTGTTAGGTGTCTAAGCTTCCGTGCCAAATGCCCCTCATTTGGAATACAACAAACTCACAAAAATAAATTGAATACTGAATTCTCATTGTGAGAGAGATGTTTACATCTACCACCTGCAAAAGTCTGTCTGAATTTAAGATACACTGTATTTGATATTATTTCACTAAGTACTCTCTAATAAAACCATTGAAACTTGTCGAATGTCCAAAAAATTCTGTTACTCAGTATTTCAGTTTATTTGTCTTCTGTCTATCCTTAATGAAATTGTCTATAACAAAGGTAAATTCTTTGGATCACCTGGTATTCATCTTTAATGTGCCTGTCATGATGTTTTGTTCGATTATTCTCTGTAAAGCCACGTAGACAATTCTGACCAAACTTTGACATCCTTTGATGGTCACAGTTAATTAATTACGCTGGTCATTTCCATCCAAAATGACGACCAGTAGGTAGCATTTTGTAATACAGACACCTACAGCTAATGTCCCAGTATAGAAATAAAAGAGTATTTTATTTCTGATTTTTCATGCAGAATTAAAAATTATTTATATAAATATATGATGTGCAACGGCCACAAATTAATGTAAATAAACAAAGTAAAAATGGTATGGTAGGCCACAATTAAAAAGTAAAATTAAACGAAATATACAGACTAAAAAACAGCGAATATAACCAAAACGGGTTTTGGTTATATACGGAACAGTGATCAACTTATTTCTATTTTCAATGATAACAGCAGGTATATTGACGATATCCTTACTATTGACAATCCCTAGTTTTTAGATTATGTCGACACCATTTACCCACAACAACTGAAACTAAATAAAGCTAATAATGATTCTAAAAATTGCCCTTTTCTGGATCTTACTATCATCGTTGATTCTGGTAAAATAAAAACTAAAATTTACGATAAAAGGGATAATTTTGATTTCAGTATTACTAATTTCCCTTTTCTTGATGGCGACGTTCCTCTAGCCCCATCCTACGGAGTTTATATTTCTCAACTGGTACGATTCGCACACGTTTGTTCTACTCCTGACGACTTCAATGAACGTAACCTTGCTATCACTTCAAAACTTTTGCAGCAAGGTTACAGATTTCATAAATTGTTAAATACATTTAAAAAGTTTTATCGAAGGTATGAACATTTGATATCTAAATTTATTACTAAGAGCATTTCCCATCCTCGATTTTATGGTAATGTTGTTAAAAAATGCCAGAAACTGATTAAAAGTCCAGAAAAACTGGGACGTAACTTACATTCTTTACGCAATAGGGGATATCGACAGGATATTCTACACGTGTCCGTTAAATTAGCTTTTGGATCCAGTGACCTGAGGAGTTTACACACATACTGGCCTCTCACTGATACTGCCGATGTCTACCGAAATACATGATGATTCTTTACCAAACCCATTGGGAGTTTTGAATTTGATTTTTCTTCCGTAGTGCGACAGTGTTTTACCAGCAGACTAGGCTCCTTGAGCTAGCCGGCAGTTTAGCGGCGAGCACTCCTTGACCCATCTTTCAAAATTACGTTTTGTTCCTCCATTTTTTTTCTAGATTGTGGTCATGGAGTTAGTGGTCTACCTGTATGGGTTTTATTCGTATGTTTATTATACTATAGGGAAACGGGACAGAGAAAGGGGAGGTTTAGGTACCCATAAACCGATTTAACCCTACCGCTGGCTTTTGCTAGTGCCGGTATCAAGTCCGGCTGTCCCGAGTTCCTATCGTTGTTTACGTTTGTCTTTTGTATTTTTATCGTGGGTTTTTTTTCTTGTGCAGTTCCTATTTACTTTGTGGCATGTGGCTATATTTTTCGGCCATTGTAGGTGTTTCCTGTTATCTTTTTTATTCTATTGAACCGTTTTGGATATATTCGCTGTTTTTAGTCTGCATATTTTGTTTAATATTACTTTTTAATTGTAGCCTACCATACTATTTTTACTTTGTTTAAATATGACTTATATTATTCAGTACGCTTATATGTATAGATTTTATTGAAAAATTCGAAAAAATGCGAATCTATTTGATACATTGCAATCTTGTCCTGATAAATGTCAACATGCCACACACAAGAATTCCATTTTTGGTTTCTCTATAGGAAAAATTAAAAATCCAAAAATATGAAAGTTAAGATATAGTACAAAAAAAGTCAACATGAATAACAAAAAAATGAACAGGAACTCTACTAAACGAAAAATCTATTAGTGTAAAACCTCACAAAAACTGGAGACCACTCCAGGTATATTAACAATTTTATCAAAGATGTCAACTGTAGCCCCAAAAACTCAGTCCAATTGTACAAACACAATTAATATTCCCCCAAAAAGTCAATACACTTCATTATATGAATTATATTGTGAAAAGAGATGAGCTAGAAGAAAAATCAATATGTAACATTGTTGGTCACCTAAAAAGACAGAAATTATGCAGCGGGGATAATTTGTTCAACAATTGTATCAACATTGTTTGGGAAATAAACGTTTTTCAATTTTTCTCTTTTTCTTCTTGAATAATGGCTCATTTTTGATTTGGAATAGTTTAAAAACAAAAATTAGTTGAAAAAATATATAATATCAACAACAGATTATAGTTATTCTCTGCTGAAGTAATTTTCCGTATTACGTTTATTTTACAACCCAAACATTTTTCAATTTTACTTTTTGTGCTTTAAGTGAAAATTATTTTACATATTTGAAATATAAGCACCTGTATTTTGAGCAAGAAGCCTTTCTTCAAATTCTATAATAGAAAACTAATTCCATGCAGACAACTGAAGGACAATATATATAAATATCTTAAGGAATTAAAGCAAAGTCGTATCAATAACAATTACATCTCCAATTAAAAATATTTGAAATTTTGAAACCATATTGAATGACAAAAATAGTGTAAGACGATGTTATGAGAGAGGATTTTTTTTATTACTTTGCTTTCCAAAGGAGCTGCCATATTTAAGGGTTTTGAATGCTTCAAATGTTAACAGTGATGTGTTTATTTTCACAAGAGAACGCATTATTATAAAATATAGTTTATATACTAAAAAATTCACTGTTCACATTGAAGTATATATAATGACTTTTATCCATTTCAGAAGCATACATGAATGGATTTGTCATGCCTTAGTCGAAAGTTCTAAACACCCTTTCACCACAAAGACTTATATTAACTATTAAGCAAACTTTGGTATCATCACTAATTGATTTAGGCAAAACGTCTCGTGTATCAAAATAACAGTCACTGAGCAAATAACTAGAATTAAAAAAGGTAAATTTTAACAGTTCCCGAGAAATAGTTATTATGTGTTTGGCGGCATATAATTCATATTTAAACTGATACACCTGAGTTTAAAATTTTACTATTTTTGTTTATTGTTTCTTTATCTCCCTCCTATATTTCGTTACAAAATTTTAAGGGTATTTTAAAGATAAGGCTATTTTATTATACAATAATATTTAAAATTTTCTCCTCAATAAATTATTTTAACTTCTACTTTTTTCATCGGATTGGAATTATTTTCTTGATTGGTGCAGAGGAGTTCGGGTGGAATTCTTTAGTCTATGGTATTTTTTTATCAGTAATATCACTATACTGACCGGTTTGAATTTTCTTATATTTACTGAGAGGTTTTAACTGCATTTACAATACATTTTTTTTTTCGAAAAAACGTACTGTTAGTATAATGAATTGAAATTTCCAAAGCTGAAACTTTTAGTGCTTGCAGATTTTTATTCAGCTGCTTTTGTTGATAATTCAGTTTTGAACAATATAGAATGTAAATAAAATAAATGGTAGCTTAAAAGAAAATAATCAAGATATTAGTGTCCTTGGAATAGCAATATGACATATCGAATACACTCGTATTCATCTCGGGCACTTTCATGTGTCAGTTGATATCCCGATCCCCTAGACAGTCCATATCTCGTGATAATTACCTCTATAAGTAACAATTTATAAATATTGTACATGTATAGCAACGTCATATTAACTGAGAAAGCCACCAGAAGGAAGCATGCAATAAATTTTCGTGTTGCACTAGTGCACATCTAGCTTAAATTGCATGACGTCCTTGACAACAAAAATCTTTTTTTTTACGAATAATAATAATAATAATATTAATAAATAAATTCCACTCTCAAACTAACTTTTGCTTTATAGGCTGGGGTGATTATTTAATTATATATTTTTCATTGTTGTAGAAAGTTTCCGTGCTCACGATTTTTGTAATTTCTCATTTTTATGGGGTGTCTTGTAGCAGAGTTTTAGATAGTTTCTAAAAATTTATAGAAATAGTAGGAATCTCTGATATCCTGATAAGAGGCTATTTTTGTGAAAGTCCAGACCTAAAAATACTGTTTTGGTAGCTAGAATATAACTTATTATTCATCGATTTTTATAATTTGTCGGTCTTAACTTTGGAACAACAAGGGTCATGAATTTAAGGCATTTTCATTGAATGCAAATTTACTTACCTGAATTTTTGAAATATTTTTATCTAAACGGAAACACAGCTATCAGTTCCACATATGTGCCGAAAACCATGGGTGTCATATCTGCCATTACAGCGAAATCAACAATAAAAAGGACTAAATTTGTGTAAAAACCTCAAATTTTTCGTTAATCTGAAATTTCCACCGCTTGATTAATCTGGACACCACAGGAAGAGCGACAACTCTAATAAATATGGGGTGAAATAACATGGTAGGACAAGTCTTATCATATTATTTGGATTTGTTGAAGATTTTATATCAGTCGAATTTCAGATTTTAATGTACAAATTTGTGTTTTTAAATTTAAATTGAGATTTCGATATTCATGAAGACAATATAGTAGGGTTTGGGCAAGTTTAATTGGTTTTATTAAGTTTTATGGTAGTGTGTGTTTTTCATATAAATTCACTTAAGTCATACCAAAGACAAAAATTAGATTTATTTTGTAGATGTTTTGTCAAATTTTTAAGAGGTAAGGCTTTAAAATTTGATTCAAGGTTTCCTTTAAATAATGGATTAACAAAAACTTAGAAATTACTATTCATAATAATTTAAGGCGCAAATATTTAAAATTGCACAAAAAAAAAGAAATCCTAACTGTGAAACTTGTTTAATGAAGATAACTGACAAATCATTATAAAATATAAAACAATGAACTGTCTGTATAAAATAAAAAAAAATAAAAAAATTCGTAAGGGGTATGTCAGTAAAATGATGCCAACTTTTAGTTGCATGAGATTTTTCTAAATTTTAGGAAATGACCTTTAACCCCATTTTAAATAAAATGTGACCAAGTTCGATCTCTACGACATTGTTATTTCGATGCGCCATGGTCTCCTCTCTCCAAAAATGTATAATGCAAGTTTGTGTGATTCCGTTAATCCAAAATCGAAAAAAAATCGTCGCTTGGGCACCCTACTATAATACCTCATCTGGTTTTAATTGCTGGAGCAAGGGAATCCTCATGCAGAGTAAAGAATTTATAATACATGTGTAATTCGATAATGATCTTTTTTATTCTACTGATTCGAGAAAGCATAAAGTTATAAACTCTTTTATTTGTTTAATATTTACATCATTTATATACTATTTCATTTGTACATTATTTCCTCGTCTTATTTGATTTGGTCTGTTCAGGAATCGATATGGAAGTTCAAAATAATTTAGATTGTATCGATATACGACAATTTTAAATGGAAGGTCCTATGAAACAAGAGTAAAAGTAAGCATGAAGTTTTAATAGTTTAAACTCAAATGCTAGTAAAGCTAGATTGATAAGTATTAAACACTACTGCAAAAAATAAATTTAAACAAAAATGGAAATAGACGTGTATTCAGGAGGTATGAGATATTGATATTTTTTGTAAATCTACTTCTTCGTTTAGAATTCAACACAATTAATAAAATCTCTTCCATAAATTATCTTCGTTAAAAAATCTTAATTTTTCATTTTTTTGCCCACAGTGCAGATATAGATTAATTGTATAGCAAATGAAGTCATTATTTATAAGTATTGAATGAATGACTGATTTCGTGAAAAACCGAACATTTATTTGCAGTGTGAAAAATATAGCAACTTTAAACTTTTATTTATACCCGTCAAGATACTACATGGCATTTGTTAATCGTTCAACCTGTACTCATCCCCTTTCATTGGCTCACCAAATGTATTTCACAAGGACATCTATCTGATAATCAATATTTGCTAAATATCTTTTAAATAAAAACTACTAAAATCGGTCTTTTTATTTTTAGAAAGCATTCAGTTACTTTGGTATTTTGTATTACTACATGGTTAACTTATGAGAAAATATTTAAAAGTATATCATGTTTTGTCTTTGCCATGCTGTCTCATTTTGTGTTGGACATTGCCATGGTTTTAAATATTTGATTATCGAATTACCCTTTCATCATTTTTGCCGTTGTATTGTTTTTCAGAAAATAACAAAATATCTGTTATTATCATATATCTTTGTGCTAAATGTTCAGTTTTTAGACTTAGTTCCATAAAAAAACGGAAATCCATGTTTTAATATATGTATAAAGCGCTTTTCCAAACTTAACATTCATGCAATACAAACTGTTGTTAGAATTTGAGTGTCCTGAACCACTTTAAGTAATAATTGCCAATCAGAAATAAATTACCAACACGATAAATATTAAGATTAAAGGGACAAATATGGACTAAGCTATTTATACGGAATTATATGCATCTGATTACAAAATACTATACATTTTTCACATTGTAATTTTTTTTTTTCAAAATGAAATTCAGTGAGTTGTTAGTATGTCAGGACATTTTGAGTTCACCTTAAGTCATCTTAACAAAAGTGGAAATGTAACATTAAACTTTGCACCCCAACGAAAAAGGACTTAACAAGTACATTAGTCACTTATCTGATTCTGTCTTCTTATAATTTACTCTGCATCTGCTCTAAAGTTGAATTTATTGATGTAAAATCCAATGAAAATATTTTCCAGACTACATTTGGAGACTCTAGAACAATTTGTTTAACAACCGCCATGATGTAAAATCAATATATCCAGTAATCCGTGGACATAATACTGTGGATCCTTATGACGTTAATTATACCCTTAAAAAATCTTTATATCTCCTCTGTAACTGAGAAGACCTACTTTGCCTCAAAAGAATGCAGTGCACTTTCATTCTCACTGAACAGTCTTGACCATTTCTGATGTCTGTGTAAACAATATCTCCTCCCTAAAAAGAAGAAAATCATTATTATTACAGATATTCATAATTAACTTCCAATAAAATAATTGTTTATGTTTTAAAAATTTTTATTTAGTAACATTAAAAAGAGTATGATTTTAGTGTCACAGACAGTACATGTAGTATTACAAACAAGCGATAACAGTAAACATCTACACTTGCCGAAAACAACAATTACATGCCACAATTTACAAGCAAACTGCACCAAAAAACTACTAATGAAGTAAAAAAAAAACAATCAACGATAGGAACTCGAGATAGCCGGACTTGGAAGCGGCTACATGATAAAATCTTTCATTCTTACTGTTAAATATATGCATATAGTAACTTATGGCAAGTGATTTTAGAGCATTATAGGTGTTTTACATCATTTTTTGTTATTTCATGTATTTACATACCTCACACACACACACAAATATATACACATGATTTTTGTAAATTGTTTCCCAAATTCGAGATCCAAATGTGCTAGTGTGCATTTGATAAGTTTTTTTAACGAAACATAACTTTCTGTTTGAAGATTCTCTTTGAAATAATGTTTCAGAGATATCATTCCGACACAGTATAAATATAGTTTTGTCTTGAAGGTATAAAAATTGGTCAACAAAATATTTTTTTGAAAATGTTATTTTGTAAGCTTTTGTGTCCCGTACGAAAAAATATATATTTAAGCAGACAAACATTTTGTAAATTTTCAAAACTTGGATGTGGAATGGTGAAAACAGTACGATTAAAAAGATTGAAAGTTTTTGAATTGCATCCATTGATGAAGGAGAACCATTAAGTATCAAATGTGTATCACCAGCATGCTAATAAATTAAATACTATAATTTAGTTAGATTTGTTGTAGGAACTGATTTAATCAAAGTGAACTAAATAAATAAGTTGCTGCGATGTCTTATTTTTCTACAATTCTCATAATGAAAGCCTACATTAGACTTTAAAATACCTAAATGTTTTTCTTATTTATATTTTTAGTATCACTTACCTTACTTGCACTTTAATATTTGGTGTTGCAACCAATTTCTTTTTTTATTGCTTAATATTAAATGTGATAAAGAGAGTTTCAGTCTTTCTCTAAATAGAGAGTAATATGTCTTCTGTTTATTTGGTTTTCTTTGAAGGTTTTCAAAAAAAAAATTTTGAGAGACAATATTGTCATATGTGTTCATTATAGAACTGGAAATGTATTAATTGCTATAAGTATTCAACACTAAGCAAGATTGTTTTTCAAAAATCGGGAGTAAAAAACAGGAAAGTTTGTTCTCTATATTATTGTTATTGTATTTAAATAATACAAACTATGATGGAGGGCTCAAAAAGATTTTTCTTTTCCTAGGAAGATAACTCAAATTTTATCAGAGGTCTATATATTCCTTCATCGGTTAAACAACACAATTTAACTATTGGGCAATTTTTAGGACAAGCCAATTACTATTTTTCAGTATTTTGTATTCGTTTATTTTTCAAAACTTTGCATTTGTGATGTGCTTGTAGTAATCTTTTGTACAAAATATTTATCCCTATATAATTTTAAAGTGTGAACCAAACTTGGAAAATTCCATATATGGAAAAATATCTGACGACTAAGAATTATTGATATACTAATGTTTTTATACTCTGGAGCTTTTTCAAGAAAATATGGTAATTTGTCATATGTTGTACGTCTTGGAAATCAAGACTGAAATAAAATGGAGAATGTTCAGCGCAATTGAAAATTGTAAGATAAATTTGTGTATGACTAATTCCAGCCCTATTAGGTCAGATGTTTTTTAGTTAATAATCATAACTTTTAAAGTAGAAAGCGTCTGTATTGGCTTTGATGCGTGACATTATCATTCACCAGGCAAATACTTGCGCTGAAAATAAGAATGGATATTTTTTTTTAAATTTAGGCAGATTTTGATGCAGCTTCATTTGACTTGTGATAAGCATTTGTATAATGAAAAAAACTATATTTGTTATCATTTTCATATTGAAAAGCAATACAAAATGTCGTTGGGGCAATCAAACATTTATTTATCAATTGCATCAGTATAATGTAAAATGAATAATAATTATTCTGAATATATATACATTCTGTATATGTGATAAATACTCGTTTTCTAGAAAATGTCATTGTCGGATATTGGGGAGTGTTCCAGGTGGTTTGAACCCCATTTCCTGAATTAAAAAAAAAAATTCTTGCATAATTATATCAAACTTGACAAAAATGGTAAAATGAATCCACTGAAATTCCTTATTTTCTACAAGTCCAATGCTTCTTACAATTCTATCAGGTTCCCCCTATTTTCGAAGGTTGGGTCCGCCGGTTAATTGTTGTCTGCAGAAAGTGTGACGATGAAGACGACGACAGCACCATTGTACACTGTTTTTTTTTAAACATTTGAGCCAATATGGCACTTCGGTGATATTCTAGATTTTAAAACATATAAGACAATGTACGTGTTGTATGGAATCACCATATTAGCGAAAATGGATACATATGTTTATTTGATTTGTCTTAATGTTTTTTCAAATCAGTATTACTTTCACTATTTTGGTAGCATTTTTACGGTTCAGTTTATCGTGTATGCGTAGGGTACTATGAAAGATACCTTGTTTCCTCGTCTTATTTGATTTGATAAAAATAATTAAGATTGTATCGATAAACGACAATTTTAAATGCAAGGTCCTATGAAACTAAGCATGCAGTATAATAAATAGAAATTCATAATTTGAACTCAAATACTTAGGTCATGCGAAAAGTAAAGCTTAGATAAACTTGGTATTAATCACCATTAAAAAAAAATTAAAAGTAGGGAACTAAAGATATTCAGTTAGTATAACAAAATTGATTTTTTTTGCAAATTTAATGCAATATTTTTTAAATTAAGAATTCAATAAAATCAATTAAATCTATGCCACAAAATGTCTTTTTAACAAAAATGAAATAGATAAATAAATTAATAAACAAATACCATGACTACCAACCCAATCCTAATTTTCTTCTAATTTTTTATTTTGTTTTACATCAGTATGAAATGCAAAGATGTATAGCAGATAAACTCATATATAAAGTTCTGAATGAATGAACTATTTTGTGAAAAATCGAATATTTATTTGCATTGCGAAAAAATATAACATCTTTGATGATTTATTTATACCTAACAATTTAAAGCAAGGCATTGTTAATCGTTCAACCTGTACTCATCCCCTTTACCCCTAGGTCGACCCTATTTAATCGGTTCAAATATATTTCATTAAAACATCAATCTGATAATTAAAATTGTCTAAATATTTTTAGATAAAAAGGACTCCAATTGGTCTTTTTATTTTTAGGAAACATTTCGACATTGTTAACTTATAATACAATATTAAAGATATATCGTTTGGTTTCCAGGAAATAACAAAATATCCATTACTATATATCTTTGTACTTAAATGTTAAGTTTTCAGACTAAGTTACGTAAAAAAGCAAGGGAATTCATGTTTTTTGTATATGTATATAGCTTTTATCCAAACTGAATATTCAAGCAATACAAACTGTTGTTAGCATTTTAATGTCCTAAACCATTTAAGATAATGATTGTCGATCGGAAATAAGTGACAAACACGATAAATATTAAAATGAAAGAGACAAATACGGACTTATCTATATATATATATATATGCATTTGATTACGAAATACTTTACATTTTTAACATTGTAAATATTTTTTCAAAGGTAAATTCAGGGAGTTGTCAGTATGTCAGGACACATGGAGCTCACCATACGTCATATTGACAAACTGTTAGCGGAAATGTACCAAATAAAATTTGCTGCAGTCTTTGCACTTCAACAAAAATGACTTGATACGTGAATAAGTCATTAATCAGCTTTTATCTTCCTTTAATTTACTCAGCATCTGCTCTTAAGTTGGTTTTATTGATGTAAAATCCAATGAAAATATTTTCCAGATGGTGAATATTTTGAGACTCTTGGACAATTTGTTTAACAACTGCCATGCTGTAAAATAATTATATCCAATAACATGTCCTTGAACATAATACTGTGGATCCTCATGCTGTTGATTTTACCCTTTTTATATAAAAAAGTCTTGATCTCTTTTGTAACTGAGAAGACATCATTTGCCTACAAAAGAATACATTGCACTTTCATTCTTACTGAACAGTCTTGACCATTTCTGATGTTTGTGTAAACAATATCACCTCCCTACAACGAAGAAAATCACTATCTTTACAGATATTCACGATACCTTCCAATAAAACTAATTGTTTATTTTTTTTAAAATTTTGATCTAGTAACATTGAAAAAGGTATAAATTGAGAACTACAATCACATGCCACAATTCACAAGCGAAACGCACCAGAAAAAACACTAATGAAAACAGAAAAAACAAGAATAATAACGATAGGAACTCGAGATAGCCGGACTTGGTAGCGGCTACATGATACAATTTTTTTCATCTAAAGCCTATATACATATTATGAATTGTTGCACGTGTTATTAGGTCACTATAGGTATTTCATATCATTTGTACTAATTTAATGTATATATGTTACAGTGAATTTGTATAATTAGGGAATTCGTAAAATCACTGAAAATTTAGGGAATTTGTAAAATCAATGACTTGATCAGTGTCTTTGTAAAATCCTTTATTAAGATCAGGGATTTTACAAAATCACTGAAAAAATCAATCATTTTTTACTGATTCCCTGGTCATGTTTAGGGAATGTGTAAAATAAATATAACAAAAATATGGGTAAGAATACGTACAAAGATTTAGTGAGATTAAACCCTAAGGATAAAAACATTAACTAGTTAATATTTCTGATTAATTGACAAGACTTAAAGTGAGGAGTTTACAATTTTTTCAGCTTAGATTTATTTACATATGTATTTGAGTTCAATCCACAGGCCTCAGTGTTGCTAAACCAGGAGCAGTTCTCTACCCAAAGACTATTATAAGCAATAGAAGGAAAAACAAAATGTAATATTTGGACTAGGAACAGATATGAAGAATTAATTGAAATTATTCTAAGTGACCAACAGAGATAATTAACAAAAATCAAGCAACTACTATTATCTTGTTAGAAAGTGAGTTCACTTGTTTCTTTGCAGAGAGAATGAAATTGGTAACCTTACAATTATGATTTACGGAAATTTCAAGAGAAAGAATGCATTTGTTGAGAGCTGATATTTTGTATAAGCGTTGTTTATTCATACGTTGAAATAGAGCTTGCATATCCGTTCTCCATAATTGGTTGCTTGTCACGTGTTTGTTTGTCGGCAGACGACTGTTTTCTCTGCACAGAAGAAGGACACCATTGTGTTTTCTTGTTTTTTTTACATCTGACAATTTCTAGTTCGAATAGATAGTTGGATATTTTGAATTTCGATCAGACAAGTCTAAGTATTTATTAGTTATTTAAACAATATGTGATGTATACAAACTTTAACTTTGATATGACAATTCTTATCCTAGATTTTTCTTGTGATCAGATATTATTTACCTATTAACCTGTTCAAACACGTGAGTTATATTTTGATTTCGTTCACCTTAATTATTCATAATGGCTACAAAAAAGTAAGAGACAACGCCTTTATGAACTATCCCCATCTTTGAATCAAGAAGATCCAAACAAATGGAACAAAGAAAAATTAATACAAGAGCTTAAAAACAAAGAAGCGGAAGCTCCGATGAGCTTTAGTCAGAAAGTTCTCCTAGAATTGTGAACGCTGAGAATCAGACTGACAGTAGTGTGTCAAGTGATCATAGTACTTTAATTGATTCAAATGTTTTGATGACGAACACAACACCTTGTCTAACAACAGAGAATTAGGGCGACATTATGAATGAAATGCGCATGCTTTCTGAACGACCCACGCAGAGTGCCAAAAATAGTGAAGGGAATGTTAATCCAATGTTTAATGCATTTGTGTCCATGGCTGAGTCATTCAGCGGTTTGCAGAATACAGTAACACAATTACTGAAAAGTAATCAAACAGAGAAAGTATACGATATTAATGGCTTTACTCTTCAAAAATGGTACTCACAAAATAGTCAAGAGATAAATACGCTTCAAAGCACGCCAGGAAATTCTCTGCTTAATGTGTCGTATCAAGCTGCCAGGTCAGATTCATATACGCACATCGACACAGTTTCACTTCCCCTACAACGCCAGATTATTGAGGGTAAGGACGTTAATCTTGCTATTTTGCTCATTCCAAATTATGAAAGCCCTAAGTCTCACACTATCACTGTAGACAACTTAGAGGTAACTGTCCCTGGGAAGCCAGACATACGTTTAAATAGACGATTAAGTATTCAGAAATTCATCCAGGCTTTCGGGAAGTTTAAGCCGCATATCCTGATCGCCGCGCTGAGCTTGATGCTTACGGCGAAGATATTCTTGACATCAGTAATTTTTATGGCCAAGTATTTTATGACTATTATAAAATGTTTTCTGCCAAGGCCGCTACTTTACTACGTAAACATCAAATCAAAGTCGACTGGAGTAAGCGTGATTGCGATTTATTAGCTTTGGTTGCAGCAAGTGTTCAGGTAAATGTTTGTAATACAAAAAATACCGAATAAATCATGCAAAATGTGCGATCATAGTACCGAATTCTGTCCCCTGCAGCTCAGAAATAATAGTGAAAACAGACTGAGAACTTACGGTAATGTAACCGATTCTAGCGACAAGTACGGCAGATCCAGCGTTTATCATGGGGGAAAAGAAGTATGTAATAATTACAACGGAAAAGGATGTAGCAGGAATAATTGTCTTTATTTACATATTTGCTCTAATGTAAATCTACAAGTCACGGCCTATCACAATGTTTTCTGCCAAGGCCGCTATTTTACTACGTAAACATCAAATCAAAGTCGACTGGAGTAAGCGTGATTGCGATTTATTAGCTTTAGTTGCAGCAAGTGTTCAGGTAAATGTTTGTAATACAAAAATACCGAATAAATCATGCAAAATGTGCGATCATAGTACCGAATTCTGTCCCCTGCAGCTCAGAAATAATAGTAAATAGACCGAGAACTTACGGTTATGTAACCGATTCTAGCGACAAGTACGGCAGATCCAGCGTTTATCATGGGGGGAAAGAAGTATGTAATAATTACAACGGAAAAGGATGCAGCAGGAATAATTGTCTTTATTTACATATTTGCTCTAATGTAAATCTACAAGTCACGGCCTATCACAATGCCCTAAACGCCCTGTTGCTAATTCAGTCAATCAGATTACTTATGAATCTTACGACAAGTGCAAGGCAAAGAATTCTGACAAATGACTAGAAAATTTTCCACTGCGCGCTATGCGATTTCGAATGAAATGTATGATATACTGGCCTAAAGTGCACATGCAGACATCGATACTGATTTATGGTTAGGAATAAAAATAAATTTTATGAAAATTTGTATCCTGGAAAATAAAATCAGAACAAATCATATGCGCTTTATGTGACAGTCACGGTCAAAATTGGCACTGTCTACGGTGAGCTTTTGGCGTCTGTCATCCGTCCGTTCGTTGTAAACTTTTCATCATCTCCTCTGAACCCACTGGGCCAAATTGAACCGAACTTAGTCATAATAATCGCTGTTTAGTACCCATTAAAATTGCGGCCACGGCCGCAACCTATCAAAGATGGCCACCAGTGGGAAATAGTTTAATATATGACCATAGGGGAAATATGGTGGCCAGATGCGGCCATTTCGCGTTTTCGCCTTTTCTCCTTTCACTTTACACAGAGCGAAAACGCGACATTGATTTCACTTAATGGTTTCGCGTTTTTGCTTTCGCATTTTTGTCTCCTCGATTTCGCATTTTCGCTTTCTCGATCTCACGTTTTCACATTTTCGAGTTTTCGCGTTTTCGCATTTTCGTGTTTTCGTCTCAGAAGTAAAGATCTAACGCATGCGTCATTTAAAACAAAAATGTGGCAATCTCAAACTTAATAACTTCAACTGAAGATATGTTATGTTGTGACCAAATTCAATTAACGCATAAACTGTATTAATTTTTGAATTCTTTAATTGAATTAACTACTCAGACTAAATTACTTTTGTATTTTGCATACGTTTTTCACCACCGACCAAGTGCAAACCGATGGGGTCATCATCAGAGTCTAAAAAATAGATGCGATTCCGATAAAGGAATTATTACTGTCATAAAATCACTAATGTTTACGACGGCAATGATGACTTTTTCAACAATAGCATATATTGTGTTGACTATCATAATGATCTCGTCGATTCGCACTTGGTTGATGGTGTTTTCAGACTTTTCATATGCTATATTCTCTTTAAACCGTATGTGTAATATTTTATGAAAGGATATGCAGTAAATGAACATGAGACCATAACACATATGTTAAGTCCAACTGCTATAATTTTAATGAGCTGTATAAACATTACTAAAAGATGAAATGTTATTTTATAGTAAGTAAATCTATGCCGGTATTCCGATACACAGAACCGTAGCGGGCACAAAAGATACGGAGCTCATTTTTGTTTACACTTTTTTTGGTGGTCGTTCATGAAAAGCCTCGCTACCAAACATGGTATGCTATTGGGATTCTACACTCGAAATCAATTTGAACCTACTGATTCAGTATTTTTGCATCCTTCAGATATTTCCAAAGAAAACTTTATTTCTTTCCATCAAGCCATAAAACTCTCATCAATTTGTGATTGACAAGGTTTTCAGAAGTGTGGTTGCTCCGGAAAGAAAAGATGCGAAGGAAACAAATGTGCTAGTCGAAAAGCAGGACAACTTTGTAATAGTAGATGCCACCCTAATCTTCGATGTAAATAGATAATAAAATCCAAACATAAATTTCTATTTTAATAATAATTTGTAAAAAAAAACAGTACATGTCACCATAATGTAATTCATAATAATTCTAATGTGTAAATGATTTAATTTTTGCATGCACTAAATAAACATTATTTTTGCTAGCAAATTTATTTCAACAAACTGAAAATCTTACCTGGAAATTATAAACAAAATATAATACAAAAATGTATTCCATGTAATCAGTGATTTTGTCAAATCCCTAACGATATTTTCAGGGATTTTATAAAAATCCCTAACTATTTCAGTGATTTTACAAAGTCACTGAAATTGTCAGTGATTTTACAAAATCCCTAATTATTTCCGGGATTTTCCAAAATCACTGATTTTGCAAATTCACTGTAACATATACATACCTCGCAAACATGTGCTCACACATGCAAACGCATATAAATATAAAAACATGAGTTTTTTGTAAATTGTTTCACAAAATCGAAATACAAGGGCATAAGTGTGTATTAGTTAAATTTTAAAACAAAATATAAGTTTCTGTTGGATTGATGGATATGAGGTTAACGTCACTTTCAATAATATTTCAGCTATCTCATGAAAGATTCTGTTTGAAGATTCCCTTTCAAATAATGTTTCATTCTGGCACGGTCTTCATTTATTTTGTCTTGAAGGTATTACATTTATTCAACAAAGTTTTTTAAACAATCTTATTTTCCAATATCAAAGAGAATGATACATAAAACAAATATGGTATAAACTTTTAAAAGCTGGATCTGAAATTGGTGAAATCAAACGATTTAATTTTGAGGTATCTGCAAAGGACTGATTTTTTTTAAATTGCATTAGTGATGTAGAAGAACCTATAAGTATCAAACGTGAATCATCAGCATACTGATTAATTCAATACTAGTATTGTATTAGATTTATTCTAGGAACTTAATTAATCAGTTATATCAATAATTTGCTACAATGTCTTAGTTTCTCAGAATAAAAGCCTACATTATACCTTCAAAATACCTAAATGTATTTCTTATTTACATTTTCTGTATCACTTCCATTTCTTGAACGTCTATATTCGGTGTTGCTACCAACTTCATTTTTAATCGCTTGATATCAAATTTGAAAAATGGAGCTTTAATCATTTTCCATATAGAAAATGATATGTATTCTGTCCTTTTGGTTTTCTTGGAAGGTTTTCAAAATATTTTAAGAGACAAAAAAAAATGCAAAGATTATGATCGCAAAAAACTAAGACTATCCTTACTAATCTTTAATAACCTGGAATTTCATCGGAGTTCATTATATGCTTGCATCGGAGAAATGTATTTTGCAATTAAAAAGAAGAAGAAAAACTGTACTACTTAGTAACTTGAGGATACGCCGATTACTAATCTGAGGTATTTATTTTTGTTCGTTTATTTTTCGAAACTTTGAATCTATTATATGTTTGTAACAACACTTAATCTTTTTTACAAAAAAGAATTATATATATGCAAATTTTATTAGTGAGCCTAACTTGGAAAATTTTATCCATGAAAAAAAATTGACGAATAAGATTTCTTGACATATCAATATCTCCCCAATCTGCAGCTTTTTAAAGAAAATAGGATAGCTCATACTATCTTTTTACGTCTTGTAAATCAAAACTGAAATGAAATAGATATTTCAGCACAGTTGGAAGTTGTCAGATACATTCATGGATGACTCATTTTAGTCTGTAAGAGGTCAGAAATTTTCAGTAAATTATCATAACTTTTAAACCTGCAAGCCACTGGAGTGGTTATCATGCGTAACATCATCATTCGCCAAACAAATACTTGCACAAAAATAGAATGAATTATATTTACCTCTAGGCGATTTTCATGCCAGTCTTATTAGACTTCTGATTAGCAAGTGTATAAAAAACTGTATTTTAATCCAACATACATTGGAACAATTATTTAACTCGTTTTTTTCTGTCTGAATGATACAGTGTGTCAATATAATTTTAAATGAATAAAACCTATTCTGAATATATATACATTCTGTACATGTTCTTTTTATAGATTGATTAAAACTTTTCTAGTACAGTCCCTGGACCGGTCAACATTCCCATTTTTGCGATCCGTCACTAGTCATCGATCTGTCACCGATCAGTCAAAAGTCAAGTCAGATAATTCAAGATTCAAAAGACATCCGTCAGATCATTCATCTGTCAGCTTCATCCGCCAGGATTCACTGTTCTTAAGTATGAGCTTGTTTTACTCGTCACCCGTCATCCGTCACCGTTCACCATTCAGCCAATCAAATTGCATTAGTCATCCGTCACACGTCATTTTTTATTTCAATTCAGCTTAGATAAAATATCGGAATACTTAGTCTAGTACTTCTGTAATGATAATACACTGGCGATCAAATATCGAGAGAAAAGTGAAAAATTTGGAATTAAGAAATAATTTTTTTTTCTTTATTATACTATGAGTTTTTATTTGAAATAAAAATCTGACGAATATATTTAATACTACTTTACGACAGGAAATGAAATGAATATTTTGAAATATTATTATTAAATATCAAAGATAAATGTACATTAAATACATAAGATAACATTATTTTATTTTAAAGATTCCTTTACAGGAAGATTTCAAAACGAATTGAATATTCGACAAAATTCTAGTACATGCAAAAATAATTCCTACATTTGAAGTGTTTCGAAATGATTTGAATGTTTGCGTTATAAACTATTAGTAAATTTTTGGTAAAATAATATCTGATAAACAGAATTTTGAATGTGAAATGTGAATACAATCTCCAAAAATACCATGTAGAATTGAGTTATTCCCATTATTTCTATTTTTGAAGTGTTTAGAAATGATTTATATACTTTCGATGTAAACTTTTGATGAATTTTTAGCAAATAAATATCTGATTAATAAAATTTTGAATGTGAAATGAGATCACAATCTCCTAAAATACCATCTAGAAGTGATTTATTCCAATAATTTCCAGATTTGAAGGGTTACGAAATGATTTGTATGTTCGCCATACAAACTTTTAGTCAATTTTTCGTAAAATAATATCTGATTAATAGAATTTTTAATGTGAATGAGAATACAACCTCCACAAATGTCATCTACAAGTGATTTATTCCAAAAATTTCCATATTTGAAGTTTATCGAAGTGATTTGAATGTTTGTGATATAAACTGTTGTCAATTTTTGGTAAAATAATATCTGATTAATAGAATTTTGAATGTGAAATGAGAATACAATCTCGGAAAATACCATCTAGAAGTGATTAATTCAAATAATGTCAATATTTGAAGTGTTTCAAAATGATTTGAATACTTGCTATGTAAACTTTTCATGAAGTTTGGGCAAATTAATACATGAAACAGAGAAACATTTCTCAGTGCGCTTCTATTAACATCATGGGTATTTCTTCTCCAAAATTACGCCATCGCAGGTCACATGGTCGAAGAGTTAATTATTATATCAAAAGCAAACGTAAAAACCTTGTAAATATAAAAGATCTATATACTGTTTTCAAAAACAATGGGCGGCATGGTTTGTTCACTTAACTTTGTTCAATTCCTGTAACACAACTTTATAAAATCTCTTTGGAGTGTGATACTATGTCTGTTAATAGTCCGCTCTATGAATGTTCAAAAATTATTGATGCTTTCTGTTTTCATCGACTTAATCCTAGAATCGACAATCTCGATGAGCACATAAAACAGTTCTTGCAAATTAAATACATTAATAAAGGAATCGACCTTATTGATATTGCAGGCATTTTTCGGGACCTAGATATTCAAAAGCTTGTACCCGTCTATTTTGACAACCAGGACATGCCTGTCATTTCCCTTTCTTATAAAAAACCTACTAGAAACATTTTTTTCAATTACTCTTCTATCACCTGTGATGCTGATTTTGAGAAAAACTACCCTAGCAGTTCTACGTCCCCATATCGCTATGACCCATGTGGACATATATTAACGGGGAATCTCAACATCATTGTAGATAAAGAAGTTAGACAATTCTTGAGAAAAGGGTCTAAATATCGCCAACCTTCAAGAATAAAATGGTAAGCATGTTTTGATGGGGTTTCCTCACCGTTCATTGAAGATCTTATGGTGGCTTTGAGTTGTTATTACTCCCCTTTGGGTCGTTGTCTCTTTGACACATTCCCGTTGTCCTTCTTTTTCCTATTTGAAATAATCAATGACGCTGTAACGAATTATTGTAAAATATGGTGCAAACGAGAAAGTGCAGACAAAGATGCACTTAATTTATTTAAAGATAGAATTATTACCCAGGTCACCAGGAGAATAAATTTTTATAAAGATTACTATGTTGAGTCACCTCCTAAGCTGCCTGTAAATAGAATTAAGTCAAAATTGAAGGATCTTGGTATAAAATATGTGTTTGTACCTGTTGACAAGGCTTCTAACAACGTTGCTATTGTCTGAAAGAAATACTATATCGATGTTAAACAAAAAGAAATGGAAAAGTCAGACACTTTCAAACGTACCAATTGGGACGAAAATACGTTAACCAAACAACATTATAAGGATACAGAAATGCTGAAAGTTCCACCTAAAGATAACATCTTACCTACCATGTACACGGCTCCGAAGCTTAAAAAAATCGCTTTAAACATCGTTTTATTTCTGCGTCTAGTAAGTGTTCTACTACTAATTTAACCATCCATTTAACCACTTCACTAACGTGCATAAAGGAGTTAGTTATTAAATACTGTTTAAAAAAAAAACTCGCAACTCTGGTGTAAATTACTTTTGGAGTGTAAAAATTCATTTTAAGTTTTAAATAAACTACAATCAATTCGAAGACCAGTCTCGTCTATAGACAGTTATGATTTTTCTACACTTTACACTACCCTTCCACATGATTTTATTAAATCCAAATTGGGACAACTTATCAAATGGTCTTTTAAATTTCCTGGTCTGCAGTTCTAACAAAAAGCAAGGATTCTTCTCTGATATTACCTGCAATAATCATTGTTCCTGTACACGTCATGATATGATTAATGCACTCAATCTTTTGCTGGACAATATTTTTGTTCGTTTTCGGAACACTATTTATCAACAGGTGATAGGTATTCCCATGGGTAAAAATTGTGCACCTCTAATTGCAAATATTTTTTCTTTTCTGTTACGATCGAGACTTCATGAAAAAACATGACAAAACAGTACCAAACAGTGATAAACTTTATTCTATTTTCAATGATAACAGCGGGTATATTGACGATATCCTCACTATTAATAATCCCCAGTTTTTAGATTATGTAGACATTATTTACCCACAACAACTAAAATTAAATAAAGCAAACAATGATTCTAAATACTGCGCTTTTTCTGGATCTTACTATGATTATTGACTCCGGTAAAATAAAAACTAAAATATATGATAAACGGGATGATTTTGATTTCACTATCACTAATTTCCTTTTTCTTGACGGCGACATCCCACTGGCGCCATCCTATGGGGTGTATATTTCTCAACTTGTAGGATTCGCACGAGTGTGTTCTACTATTGACGATTTTACTGAACGTAACCTTACTATCACAGCCAAACTTTTACAACAGGGTTACATATTTCATAAGTTGTTGAATACATTTAAGAAGATATGAACATTTAATGTCTAAATATTGCGTTAATCGTAAACAGCTTATTACTAAGGACATTTCTTACCCTCGTTTTTACTGAAATGATGTTGAAAAATGCCAGAAATTGATTAAAAGTCCAGAAAAGCTGGGACGTAACTTACATTCTTTACGTAATAGGGGCTATCGACAAGATATTCTGCTTAAATTAGCTTTGAGACCTAATGACCTGAAAAATTTGCACACATACTGGCCCCTCACTGATACTGCCGATGTCTACTGAAATCTATGATGATTCTTGACCAAATCCTTCGGGAAGTTTTGAATTTGATTTGTCTTCCGTAGTGTGACAGTGTTCTACCAGCAGGCTAGGCTCCTTGAGCTAGCCGGCAGTTTAGCGGCGAGCACCCCTTGACCCATCTCTCTAAATTATGTATTGCTTTTTTCTTTCCTTTCAAGATTGTGGCCATGGAGTTAGTGGTCTACCTGTATTTGGTTTTATTCGTATGTTTATTATACTATAGGGAAACGGGACAGATAAAGGGGAGGTTTGGGTACTCAAAAACCGGTTTAACGGTAACGCTGTCTTTTGCTAGTGCCGGTACCAAGTCCGGCTGTCCCGAGTTCCTATTGTTGTCTACATTTGTCTTTTGTCTTATTCGTGTTCATCGTGTGTAGTTCCATAGCAGATTGTGGCATGTAATTATGATTTTCAGCCATTGTAGGTGTTTTCTGTTATCCATTTTTTACAGTGATTAATAGAATTGAGAATGTGAAATGAGAACGCAATCTCCTAACATACCATCTAGACGATGTATTCCAATAATTTCCACATTTGAAGTGTTTCAAAATAATTTGAATGCTTAAGATGTAAACATTTTGAATGTGAAATGAGAACACAATCTCAAAAAATACCATCTAGAAGTGAATTATTCCAATAATTTACATATTTGAAGTGTTGCGAAATGATTTGAATGTTTATGATATAAAGTTTTAGTCAATTTTTTGTAAAATATTATCTGATTAATAGAATTTTGAATGCGAAATCAAAATACAATATCCAAAAATACCACCTAGTAGTGATTTATTCAAATACTTTCCATAGTTTAAGTGTTAAGAAATGATTTGAATGTTTGCGACATAACCTTTTTTATAAATTTTTCCAATATATTATTTAATTAGAAAATATTTAAGTACAAAATGTCAAAATAATCTCTGAAAAAAGTCATATGGCATTGGTTTATTCCATTAACTTCCATATTATAAGGATTATAAATGTTTGTGATATTAACTTTTTATGAATTAATGGTATACATGTAATAATATCTAATAAGTGGAGTATTGAGAATGAAATATCATCATAATCACTGTATCATTAGGTGGTGAATTGTTCCAAAAATTTTCAAATTTGGTCTGTTTGAAAAAAAATTATTAGAACCATTGCGATGTATTTTTTTTTTTTGTAAATTTGTGAAAAAGTTGAGTAGAATTTTGATTCTAAAATGTCAACACAAACACTAAACTACAATCGGCATTTCTCTTGAGTAACTGAAAAATATCAGATGCATAATGACTTTCGATTTATTAACTATAAATCAACGCCCCAGGAAATTCGTTTCGCCGGTAATTTTTAATTTACCTTTATCAGTCAATAGAAATACATACATAGAGTAATTGCCCTTAATTTAAGCAAACTCTGTAAATTTTATTGTTTCCGGATGATAACTTGGGTTTGCTTAAACGGAAAGTTTTAATATTTTGGGATTATGTCTCTATTCATAAAATACAGGTCAAGTTTGATTTTGATAGTGATCTGATTTTACGTTCAAGGGTTATTGCCCTTGATTTAGACAAAATCTGTAAATTTTATGGTTTCCGGATGATAACTTGAAGTTTTCTTTGAAGGAAAGTTTTGATGTTTTGGGATAATGATTCTATTCATTAAATACAGGTCAAGATCGATTTTGATCTTGATCGGATATTGTGTACCAGGGTTGTTTCCCTTTATTTATGAAAAATCTGTAAATTTTATGGTTACCGCATGATGACTTCAGTTTTCTTCGAGAGAAAATTTTAATATTTCGAGACAATGTTTCTATTCATAAAATACGGGTCAAATTCGATTTTGACCGTAACCGGATTTTGCGTAGAGTTATTGCCCTTTATTGTTGATTCATTTAAGAAGTTTTATAATATTTAGGCAAAATCTGTAAATTTTATGGTTTCCGGATGATAACCAATTTGCTTTTAGAGAAAATTTTAATATTTTGGGACAAGGTTACTAACTATAAAATACAGTTCAAGTTTGGTTTTGACCATGATCGTATTATTCGCTCCCGAGTTATTGCCTTTGATGTAGGCAAAATCTATAAATCTTATGGCTTCAGGATAATCACTTCAGTTTGCTTTGAGAGAAAATTTTAACATTTTTGGGACAAGGTTACTGTTCATAAAATGAAGGTCAAGTTTGTTTTGATCATGATCGTAGTAAGCGTTCCTGATTACTGTCCTTGATTTAGGTAAAATCTGTAAATTCTATACATAGCTTCCGGATGTCCCGAATGATAACTTTAATTAGCTTTGTGAGAAAGTTCCTGCAACTACTAGGATTGCCTACGGTCTAGGTATCTTTTGTGAACAGCAGATCACCTTTTTCTAGTTTCATATATGTTGGTGTACTGCACACATATGAGTGGATTTTGGACGACGGCAAACTTGTTTATTTTCCTGAAAAAATAAAGGGTGACATTCTAAATTTTGAAACATATCAGACAATGTACGTGTTACATGGAATCACCATTAGTGAATTTTGATTCCTATGTTTATTTGATCTGATGAAGCCTTACCTTAAATCAACAATAATTTTCCTATTATGGTATATATATTAAACAAATAAATACCGATTTTGACATCTCAACCGCTGTTTAGACAATACAAGAGTTTAGAACTGAGCTTCATTCTTGAGTATCTGACAAAATATAGATTCACCTTTAGGGGAAAGTTAGCAAAATGATTTCCCTTACGTTATAATAATTAATGTTATTAAATATGCAACTTTTATTGGACAACCATGCAGAATATTGAGCTTTTTGAACAATTCCTGTTCTATTAAGGTGTCTGCAGGGTGTTATTTTTGTACTTTAGAATTTTGTGAAATTTTCTGTGTTGAAACATAGTTGTATGATTGTTTAAAATATAAAATAAGATTTCGGGGTCATCATGCATTTAAGTGCATAAGAATGAAATAATTTTGGCTTTACATTTAGATCTTATTGGTAATTTGTTCTCTATCAGTTTTAAACGTCATCCAAACGTTTAGATTTTATCTGCACTGAAGAGACATAAGTTGTCGAAATGCGCATATGCAGAAAATAAATTCACATTAATTTCGGTATTTAGTTATTTGTTACCACTGGGTCGATGCCTCTGCTGGTGTACTTTTAGTCCCAGAGGGTATTCAACAGCCCAGTAGTCAGTACTTCGGTGCTGACCCGAAAGCCGATTCTATTTGGAACCTTACAATATCTGAATTTTGGAAAAAAAAAATAATTGAAACTAAGGAGTATCTCCCTCATGCAAAGCTCTGTCCTTAGCT
>MJUU01004293.1:42197-58198 GCA_002080025.1 Modiolus philippinarum | reverse complement strand
AAAAAAAATAATTGAAACTAAGGAGTATCTCCCTCATGCAAAGCTCTGTCCTTAGCTTATATTTGCTTTACATTTAGATCTTATTGGTAATTTGTTCTCTATCAGTTTTTAAACATCTTTGATTTTATGGTCTTCCAAACGTTTAGATTTTATCTGCACTGAAGAGACATAAGTTATTCAGAAAATAAATTCACAGCAATTTCAGTATTTAGTTATTGAAAAATTCAGGATTTTACAAAGAAATGTAAGGGAATATGATAATATGAAAGGCTAGCTCGAAAAATATATTATAGATTTATTCATACTTTGCACGTGTTTTGAAATTATTATATAGCTTGCGTATGAAAAATAAAAATAATTGGTCACCGTTTAGATAAGAGATAAATGTTAATTTCTCTATTGAGATCTATGTTAAATACTTTTATGAAATTATCTCCCTTGTATAATTTCTGTGTTTTGTAAATCTCTCAACAGATTTAAAACTCATGTGTTTTAGGTTACATTTTTGTAATGAAAATGCTGTACAAGAGATAAGGAATTATAATTTTAAAAAATTTGGAATTTTCTTTACATTTTAACATGTTTAAATGACGATTTTGTTAAATTTCTAAATGAATATTAGCTAAATGTAACAAGTATTAAACAAAAATGGCAGAATAATACCACCGATACACCTTAAGGGGACATTATTTGTTGAATAGGAAAAATCAATTTTTGCCATTATTTCAAAAATAAATTTCCAAATTTTGAAAAACTCTATCTGATGTAATTGAAATAAATTCAGATTTTGGTAAAATTGGCTAATTGTCCTATCATTTTAACAAATAGAGCTGATTATATCCGATTTTACGATTCTCTGGTAAAATAGACTAACTCTCTTCCTATGACATAGGATTTGATATACCGTGCTTGCATCGCAATTGATGAATAAACTTTGAGTTTTAATTTTAGGCGCTTCAAATTTTTTTATATGAATATATGTTTGGCATGTCTCGATATTACCACAAGAGATATTATCTTTGACCTTGAGGATTTGTTTCGAGGTCAAATGGTAAATCATGATTAAACCCCTTTTATCTAATTTCTAAAATTTTCATGACTCTTAACATTTCAACCACCTTAGCAACAATGATCTCCATGACTTTTTAGCATGATTCATAATGAAAAAAATACTCTTAGTTCATACCTTGTTAGTAATATTATATTTTTATATCACCACAATGACAGCCTGTTTTCAAGGCAATTAAATACCATTCAAACGAGTTTAAGTTTTTTTTTCATATCACCATGGAAGGTTAATATTGAGTATTTTACGAAACGATATGGAGTAAATGAACATGAGACCATAACACATATGTTAACTCAAATTGCAATAATTTTAATGAGCTGTATGGCCATTTCGGAAAACAATTCCTCATCAGCAGCACTAGAATCCAAACAAAGGAAATCCATAATTTAAAAAAAATATTTAAAATGAACAAAACCAAACGAAATCCGAATAATTAATAATATCAAATATAGCTAAGGACAAAACTACGATGGTGGTAGTTAATCCTTAGGTTTTAGAATTTACATAAATTTAGATAATAGTAATTTTACAAAGTAAGTGAGGTGACTTTATGTGCCACGATCGGTACTAAGTACCAAGTAAATGAGACTATGTGTATATACCCCATGTAATGTAACAAGTGTTTACAGAAAGTAGTTATTTTCAAAGTATAGAAAAGCTTGTAAAAAATAGGATCATACGTGTATACGTACGTATCATTTCATCCTGTTACAATGTCCGGTGACTTTAAAGTTAATGTCAATTCATTTGCAAAGGTAACACATAAGTCATAATTATTAATATTATTTTGAATTATATTTAATACAGGTGTTATCTACAGACGCTCTTTTACAATATTTGTCCTTGCAAATGAGACCAGGTTGGGAACGTCTCACAGATGAAATGGGATGTATACTGAACTGGTTATGAATTTCATATAATAAAATCACTTATTTTGTAATCTTGTCAATTTGTCACCAATGCGCACCTTAATGGATCAATACAATCAACCTTTGTTCAGGGAGCTTTCTTGTTTAGACTGATCCCTTGGAAAATGTCAATCTTAAGGGAACTACCTAAACATGTTGATATTGACCTATTAACGTGCCTGTTTGTGTCATACTGGCAAAAATCCAAAATAAATGATTTTAGCGTAAAAAATTTATAGCATGTTCGAGATATAATTTATCATTTGGGATACAATAACCTGTTGGGGAGAAAGTACCCAGCCTTTTGATAGGTATTAAAAACTGCCAAGTCTGATAAGACATTGAAAAGGAGGCCATACCTACTGTATTGCCATTATATGGTACTTTCGTATGGAAAGCCGTTGTGGAATTTATTACCTATTTATTGATATCTATAAATGAATAAAAATTATAGATATCAATCAATCATTTATAGATATGAATAAATATTTATAGATTTCTATAATTTAGTATTTACTGAAATCAATAAATACAGCATGATTTATTGATATCTAAAATATTTATTGATATTAATAAATGAATTATTGATATTTACAATTGATTTATAGATACTTAAAATAGTGTACGATTTATAGATATTATTAAATCATTTATTAATATCTATAAATCAATCAGTGTTTTCCATTCGCCATTTAAGCTGGCTTTGCCGACCACCTTTTTTTTTCAGGCCGACCACCTTTGCTTTCGTCAAGGTGGTCGGTAAAAACCGGAATTTTTTCGGTCCGCACCGTCAAAACTCTAATTGCTAGTAAAGCCTCGATAATCAGCTGAGTTGTTTTCAGTAGTTATAATGGCGGACACGAAAGAAAAAAAGAAACAACAGTCGATGTTTTCTTTCATTCAGAAAGAAAAAAGGAAAATACCGGATGAATTTACTAAAAACAAAGAAAATGAACCGCCAGAAAAGTCATCAAGATCGGATAACATTCAACGTGAAGGTGACACCAAAAAACCATCCAAACAGCGAATACGGCATCAGAGCGAGGACAAATACGAACAGGATTTCAAATGGCTTATTGTCACAGATGAAGGGTACTTTTGTTCTATCTGCCAGAAGTACAGTAGCACAGCTAGGAACAAGTCAGATGTCTGGGTTGAAAAGCCATGTGTACGAAGGCGACGCCAATCTTGATTGAACCATTCAACATCAGAAATTCACAGACACAACATAGAGAATGAAAGATTGGCAGTTATTGCAGAACAACAAGGAGAAGGTATGTCACATGTATATAATTCAACTCCTGAATAGTCCAATTATATTTCATGTAGCCATTTTTATTATTTTACAAAATTTATTAAAAATGACAAGTTCCCTCCTTATATTTCAGGTCTTATACAGAGTGCATTAGATAGGCAAATTGATGCCAGTGAGGCTGCAATCATAGCTCAGTTAAAAATCATGTATTGGCTTCTTAAAGAAGAAATTCCACATTCCACTAAATTTGCAAGTCTATCCCAATTGGTTTCAACATTAGGATGTACAGAGCTTACATTGCTTGAAGACACAGAAAAGACCAAGTATAGTTCCCAAAGAATCATTCGAGATCATGTTATGTGCATCTTCAAAGTCATACGAGAAGAAATGTTAAAGCAGATTAAATCTAGCCCTGTATACAGTTTGCTTATTGATGAAACAACTGATGTCTCTGTAACCAAACAAATGATTGTCTACTGCAAATATATCAGTATAACAGAATCCAGGGTCAAGACATCATTTCTGAGATTGATTTCTTTGAAAGGTAAGCATTTTTTATATATCTATTATTAAAATCTTTATCAAATTGTGGTTTATTAATTTCGATCTGATTTTTTAAAACATAATAATATGTAATTATTCATTTCAGATGGGAAGGCAGTTACAATTCATAGGGAACTGATGCATTTTCTAGATGTTCTTCAGTTGGATAGGAAAAAACTGGTTGCTCTGGGGTCTGATGGAGCCAATGTGATGATTGGGAAAAAGAATGGTGTATCAGCACTTTTAAGACAGACTCATCCATCTCTCATAAATATACACTGTATTGCACGCAGACTGGCCTTGGCTGCAGGACAAGCTTCATCCTCAAACAAGTACCTCCAAAAGTTTAAAGCTATACTTCAACAGCTATCTATTTATTATGAGAATAGTGCTGTGAGGACATCTGGTCTTAAGGAAATACAGGTAAAAATCTAAAATTTCATTTTGTATCTTGTGATTTATATACCATACATAATTTTGTTCAATTTGATATTACATTTCTAATAACAGATCTTATATTACAGACAATTATGAATGAACCTCAACTGAAGTTGAAGCAAGCAAAAGATGTCAGATGGTTGTCACACTGCAATGCTGTTGAAGCTGTGAGGAAGTCCTTCAAGTCAGTTGTGTTCAGCTTGTCACGTGAAGCTTCTGAAAGAGCCTGTGCAACAGCAGCTGGTTTGCATAAGTTTATGACCACCTACAACTTCATTGCCACAGTACAGATGATGTCTGATGTTCTACCACACCTCAACATTCTATCTAAGCTATTTCAGGTAAGGTTTTTAAAAAAAATATTTTTCATGGGTATTTGCTTTTACATTAGAACTTTAAATATGTTATTTTTGATAACAAATTTCTTACTTTTATACTTTTAGAAAGAAGATATTGACTTAAGTATGATAAAACCAGGAATCCAAGCTACTGTTGATGCATTGAATCTACTATTGGAGGAGCCAGGGCAACACCTTAAAAATTTACAGAATGGTGAATTGAATGAATTAATGACTGAATGTTGTATTAAACCCAAAAATGAGGATAAAGAGAACTTCATTGTCAAGGTACATTAATATCTGTAAAATTTATCTATATGTTGAAAGTTTTATAGTAATAGATAATGTTAACTTCATGTGTCTTCTTTGATTTTTTAAGTATATCAACCCTACATTCTTGCTGTGATAAGAAATATTGAGAACAGGTTTCCATGTGTTGAATTGTTGACAAACTTCAAAATATTTGATCCAACATTAGCTCCATCAGTGACATCTCCAGCATTTTCCAGTTATGGACAGTCTTCTCTTCAGGTTGGTTATTTTTTAAGTCTTAGATTATTTATTCTTTAACTGTTTGGAAGGCATATGCACAATGAATTCTAAAAATGATTATTTTTACTTTACTTTTCAGATTTTATCTCAGCAGTTCGAAAAATCCCTGCCAAATCTACAAGACCTTAACCTTGAGTGGATTCAAGCTAAATCTGTGATAGCAAGATGTATGAAAGACACCCACAACAGGACAGAAATAATGACAGTCTTATCAACAAAATACAGTGAGATGTTTCCCAACTTAGGTGTGATTGCTGCTATTGGTGCTGTTATTCCTGTGAGTACTGCTGGTAAGTTTCGCTATTAGTGGCAAATAGTATGTGTATAGAAAAAAATCCTATTTGTTTTCTATTATTATTATAGAACTAAAAAAATGCATTTTATTTCAGAATGTGAAAGAGGATTTAGTTGTATGGGGAGAATTAAAACAGCTATGAGAAACAGACTAACTAACATTGTACTGCAAGGCCTGATGATGGTTTCAATACATGGCACAGACATACAGGAATTTAATTTTGAAGGAGCTGTTAAAGTGTGGGGTCAGATGAAAAAAAGACACATTCTGCTGAACAGTGTCAAAAAATGTGGATCTAGAAACAAGGAACTAAAAAGTGTTGTAGTTAAATCTATAATGATGAGGAAAGTAGTGATGGAGAGAAAGCAGAAAAGGGACAGACTCATTCAAAAACTAAAAAGCAAAAATAAAGCATGATTGTAGTAGCAACTTTATTGTGAAAACTAATAAACATTAAAACAAATATTTAGTACTAGTATTTTTTTTTTATTTCCCATATATTCATAAAGTTATACATGTATATGCATAAATACACAAATACATAAGTTTGTATATTAGTATACAGGAGTGTATTTCTGTTCCATAAAACCTAACGCGAGACCTGTAAAATCAACATAGCCGGCTATTATAGCCGGCTGTCTGATGTTTTAAAACAACCACCTTTCATTGACCAAAAAAGGAAAACACTGAATCAATTTTTAATATCAATAAAAAGTGCTATTTATTAATATCTATAAATGATTTATTGATATCTATAATTCATTTCAAATCTCCATAATTCGCCTTTGTGACCCAGATTATGTTAGTATTGGTTAGTATATTATATGAAGAGTTCAGTTGACCAAGATTATTTTTTGATATCTATAATTCAGTTCTAATATCCATAATTTGCCTCGGTGACATTGATCAGTATTTACAATGTCAAACGTATACTATATAAAGAGTTCAGTTGACCTCGATTTTTCAATATTTATAAACCACCTCAGTAACACGGATCATTTCATTGTATTTCTTACAAGGACAATGATTTTGATAAAAAAAATTCAACTAAGAACATATTATACGTTTTTTTTATTTTTAATTCATTACATTTAACTTTCTTCATTTTTTTTGCTATTACAGCTGAAAGAATAGTCAACTTGTTAGAGTGCAACGCATACTCGGGTGACATGAATAAAAACTACGATTTGAGGTGTTCATTCATACGAGAGGAACGCGCTGCTCGAATCCTTTATTCAAATTGTGTGCGGTGATATTATTGAAATACATGTTAATATACTGATTTTATTTGTTATTATTCAAAATGTTAAAAAATAATTCGAAAGTACCTTATTATATTTGAATAAATAAAAAGTTGCTTCAAAAATGAATGAATTTTAATGCAATGTAATTAAATTCATATGTATTCTAAAAAGACATTAGATTTTAATTTCGAAAACTCCTTCAAAAAAGGTTATTACTGCTGATGAGGAATTAATTTTCGAAATGGCCATACAGCTCATTTGAATTATTACAGTTGGAGTTAACATATGTGTTATGGTCTCATGTTCGTTTACTCCATATCCTTTCATAAAATATTACGTGAATAAAGTAAAATTTTCAAAAAATGAATTGCTTTGGTCATTTTTAATCAAGGACTTAAAATCTACTTTTCCAATCATATTTATGGAAAAAAGACATTCAGTTTTAAATTTGCAACATATAAACTCCTTCGAAAGGTTAATAAATGGTACAATTTTCATAAAAATGGAATTGTTTTGGTCATTTTTAATAAATAAGTTTTGACTGAAGACTTAAAATTTATTTTTCCTATCATATTTATGCTAAAAAGACATTCAATTCTTATTTCGCAACATATCGAAAGGTTATTATTGAGTAATCGAAGGACTCGATCAGATATGTGTTAAACATTTTTGAACTTAACTAGACTGCCTGTTGTTGTGGAAAAACGTAAATTAATGTTTCTGCAAAAACTTTGCCATACTGAACACTGCCAACTTACAAAGCAGATATTTGTACATAAACTTTTCCAGTATTTACACAATACAGAGCGTAAACAAATTGGTTTTATACCCGACATCATTGGCATTCTTCGTAAATATAACTTAACATTTGTTTTAGCGGCATAATTTCATCAAAGTTTGGGTGGAAAAACATTGTAAAATATACAGTGACTGAATGTGAATACCAAACAAAATTACAGAGAATGGAAGGAGACAAAGACTTTGTACGATTTATTGAACTTTTTAAATATGGAAACCCAGTTGACATTTGGCGCTATGGCATTGACCGAAATAAAATGAAAGTAGCTAAACATATAGTAAAACTTTGGACTATCCCGCCCCGAAATGATAAGTGCTCCCTATGTGGAACAAATGTCGATGATGTTCTGTGTCACCAAATTATTAACTGAAAAACGCTTGTCCGCCAACGACAAATCATGATAGAAAAACTTGTAAATCTACTTGGACATTATAGCTGTAGCCGACTCCTACACATGAATCAGGTTGAATTCTGTAGTTTTATCCTGGGGAACGATTCAGACAATTCATTTGCAGTTCTTGACGCCAGTAACTCCTTTTTATTGAACTGTCAGTTATGATTCATTTTTCTAATGTGACTTTATATACTGTGTAAAATCTATGTTTTGAACAGTCGTTAAAATCAATAATTTGTCTTGTATATATGTATGTCATTATCTCCTTCTGGAGGAATTAAAGTATTGAATTGAATTGAATTGAATCATATTTATGCTAAAAAGACATTCAATTTTAATTTCGCAACATATATATAACTCCTTCGAAAGGTTATTATTGAGTAATTTTTACGTATTTGAATAGTTTCCCAAATTATTCAAAGCGCAATCGTTCGCTAGAAATTAAAACATTTATAATTTTTGAATTCTTTATCTCTTATGCGTTTAAAGTAATATAGGTAACGATCAATGTCGTGGAGGCGATTTATGGATATTTAAAAAGTCTGGGTCAGTTGAACTCTTTATATAATGTACGTTTTTACTTTGTAAAAACTGATCAGTATCACAGAGGCGATTAATTGATATAAGAATTGACTTATAGATTTTAAAGATAATCCGAGTCACAATAACTCTTCATTAAATATACAATAATTAGTAGAATAACTAATCAGTGTCACATGGGCGATTTATGGAGATTTGAATTATAAATATCAATAAATCGAATTAGGGAGATTTGAATTATAGATACCAATAAATCGAATTATGGAGATTTAAATTATAGATATCAATAAATCGAATTATGGAGATTTGAATTATAGATATAAAAATGATTTAAAGTTATCTAGAATTAATTTCGAATTATAGATATCAATAATTGATTTATAGAATTAAAAAATCAATTATATATATCAATTATTAGCACTATTAATTAATATCTTTAAATGCATTATTCATATTTAAAAGTGATTTATAAATATCTATAAATCATTTATTAATATCTATAATACATTTATAGATATCAATAAATAACGAATAAATTCCACAACGGCTTTCCGTACTTACGACTTAGAAACTATTGTGTACTGGGTAACTGAGGTAATTTTAATGAGTGCCCCAATATATCAGTCATGCCCGTACTCAAACCCTTTGAATATATAAATGCCGACAGACCTCTTAATAGAAACAAGCTAGAAATTAACTTCAAGTTTAAAATGACAAATTGTAAACTGACAAAAATCATGTTTATTGAAGAAAAACAAATGATTTACATAGAATGGAAGGTCCTGAAACTAGAACAAAATCGTTCATCCCTTGCTTGATAAATGTGTCCTGCCATTGAGTGAATGTTTTGAATTGTTGATTTTGTGCAATAACAAATATTTTGTCCAAAGTCATGTATGACATTTAATTCATCCTTTCAGCATGTGATGCCGTTGAAAACATAGACAGTAGTGCCAAAGCAAATCGACTTGCATGCAATGTACCAACAATTTTTTGTATCAAATCACTTTCAGTGAACTACTGTTTGATCATGTTGACCTTTGGATGTAATAAAAAATTTTGAACTTTGCCGCTGTTTTATTATGACATTTCTTAGAAATTTGTGACATTTGCAACGTAATGGTAAACATGTAAATTTCTTGAGTCCGTATGAATTTACTGATTCTAAATGAACATGATGAATGTCGGCCCCAGTTGTACGAGTTTTTTTTCTGTCAGTATAAAACACTCTATGTTTGAAGTGTAAGTACAGTTGAGTTGCACATTTCATTTGTTGTCCTTTGATTCTGATTAGACTGAGATGCATATAATGAGGGATGTAATAGTATTCAGCAGCACAGCCTTGTATATTTTTATGGCACGCGATAGTAACAAAAATGCGGTATACCTAGTATTTCGAACGGAAACTAGGGTTTTCGTGCGAAATACTAGGTATACCGCACGTTAACTATGGGTTTCCGATCGGTATACATAGTTTTCGACGAAAACCCTAGTTTTCGATTGAAATTGAACGGAAACTGGGGGTTTGCGACGGAAACCCATAGTTTCCAATCGGTATCGTTAATTCGACTGTAAAGCGAAAACGCTATTCATAGTTTTAGCCAATGGGAAACGAGAAACGGAAATCGCTATTTGATATTTAACGTTCGTCCAATCAGAAACGGAAAACGGTATTCAGGGTTTAATTAAACCAATCAAAATCTTTTATTCTGTTTATCGCTTATATTTCTCTCTTTTTTATTCAAATTTCGTATCTTTTATTTATTTTATATATTTTGATATTATAAATTAATTATCAAATAGAGGTTGTACCTCTGACAAATTTGGGTGCGAATGGATATCAGATTAGCGGGTCCTGAAAGAATTCGATCTCGACTGTCTATATTCACCTTCACCAGGTAAAAGTTGTGAAATATCGCCGTTTTAGACTTAGTTTAAAAAAAGACCCAGTGGTAACAAATAACTAAATACCGAAGTTGCTGTGAATTTAATTTCTGCATATGCGCATTTTGACAACTTATGTCTCTTCAGTGCAGATAAAATCTAAATGTTTGTTTTCAAAATGATTTGAACATTATGAAATTTTAAAGTGTAATGCCATTTTATTTGGAAAAGTTACAGTAAAATTCATCTAGAAAGGGATTAAATGACTGTTGGCAAAAGAAAGAAATGAAAGGTTTTATTTAATCGTTTACCATTTAGAATTTACAATTTATTAATTTAAGGCCACATCATGTTCTTCATGTGTAGTTACATAGCAGATTGTGGCATGTAATTATAATTTTCAGCCATTATAGGGGTTTTCTGTTATCAATTTTTTACATTAACTAGCAAACTGTCATACAGGAAACAAAAAATAGTAAGGCAGAGGGTGCTTTTTTGTAATTCTGTTAAACTTTTAAATCAAATCAAATCAGATTCAGACAATTACCAAGGTCTTTTTTTGCCCTTTGGGGTTCTTTGGAATACTAAAAATTAGAGTGTTCTGATTTTTCTATGATTGAAAGTATAGTAAACACACTCCTAAATTTTAGTAAAAAGTCAAATAGCCATCGAACCAATTTTTCCTGTATAAGTTTCCAAAAAAGCAATATTTCGACTTTTGTTATATAGTCTATATACAGAGAATATATTTCAGATATTTTACTATTTTTAAATGAATAAAGCAATACATTTTTATGAGCAGCGGGGAAAATCTGTGTGAACTGGTGAAGAAATTACTTTGGATGTCATGAAATAAAAAACGGGGGCAGTCTGGCATATTTTTGCATAAAAATGGAGCCGTAGTTTTGCCTTTTTGTTCTTGTTTGAATTATTTCCCCTTAATGATACAGCAGCCCATTTCACAAAAAAAAAAATTGGATTGAAATTTGTTTGAATTAATAACATATATATTTATATGTTTACAATAACATAGTGTGGACCGAAACTCATTTATTATAACCAAGACTGTGGTTGCATGCATGTTAAGGGCTTTCTGTGGTATTCATACTCAATATTTTGTCAATAAGTTCACTTAGGTTTCATATATTTAGAAAGTAAACAAATATTCATAAATATTATAAAAATTCCTAAGTATTTGAAATATTTGCTCCTTTGCCCTTTTACAACATATCAGAGAAAAAGAAGAATTAAAACACAAGTATTGTAAATATGATTTTGAGGAAGCAAGAAATTGCAAAAGGGAGATAAATTGACAGTAGATTTTCAAATAGATCACTAGATAACACTAGAGATGATAATGCTTGTATTCAGAAATTTATTATTTCTTATTTTTCTATTAATTCCCATGTTAACAAACAAAATTTCTTATAGATTCTTAGTGAAGTTATCTCCTCATATAATCATTTTCAATATATGTATATTTTCTATGTAAATTTCTTGAATTTTACGATTAATTAAGTTTATCGTTAAAAGATAAACGGATTTCATAAAAGAGAATTTATCGTGTAGTTTACGATTTCATATTCCGCGCCTGTCTTGTTATCTGTACATACTTATGACACGCGATAGTAACAAAAATGCGGTATACCTAGTATTTCGAACGAAAACTAGGGGTTTTCGTGCGAAATACTAGGTATACCGCACGTTAACTAGGGGTTTCCGATCGGTATACATAGTATTTCGCCAAAAACCCTAGTTTTCATTCGAAATACTAGGTATACCGCATTTTTGTTACTATCGCGTGCCATACCGATCGGTATCGGAAATTCGAGTTTAAACCAAAAACGCTATTCATAGTTTTAGCCAATGAGAAGCGAGAAACGGAAATCGCTATTTGATATTTAACGTTCGTCCAATCAGAAACGGAAAACGGTATTCAGGGTTTTAATTAAACCAATCAAAATCGTTTATTCTGTTTATCGCTTATAATTTTCTATTTTTTTATTCAAATTTTCGTATCTTTTATTTGTTTCATATATTTTGATATTATAAATTAATAACAAATAGAGTTGTGCCTGTGACACTTTTAGGTGCGAATGGATATCAGATTCGCGGGTCATGGAAGGATATTCGATCTCGACTGTCTGTATTCACCTTCAACAGTTAAAAGTTGTGAATATCGCCGTTTAAGACTTTGTTTTAAAAAAAATTCCATTTAACTAATCTCTAGAGCAAAGATTTTTATTTTCATATAACTTGATGTGTACTCCGTTTCGAAATTAAAAAAATCATGAAATTTGGTAAGAAAAATAAATATTTTGATAAGTAGTTGAAAAAACAAAAACTCAGTCTTATAAATGATCAAAACAATTCAGTGTTTTAAAACTTTTACTTCATCATATTATCCTTTCCAAAGAATCTTTTAATTCGCAAAGTTATAACTTTGATGGATTTTAGCATTTAAGAGGTATGAAAAGTATAATTTTAAGTATCCGGTTTAAACTTACTATTTAAAAATGAAGTAAGCAATAAAGTGCTTTGAAAACTTTACTTCATTATATGCTCTCAAAAGAGTTTGATATGTTGCAAAATAAAAAAAAATCATCAAATTTAGCAAACAATAGGTAGAAAAGTTATATTTTTAATCAGTGGTTAAAACTCAGTCTTTGACAAAAAAAATTAAGTGTTTTGAAAATTTTACATCATAATTTCCTTTCAAAGGAGTTTTATAATTCGCTAAGCAAAAACTTGGTGAATTTTAGCATTAAAAAGGTTAAAAAGTAAAATTTTTATTCTGCGGTGTAAACTAACTCTTCAAAAATTGAACTTGAACTGTAATAATTTAAATCAGCTGTGTGACCATCTCGGAAATTAATTCCTCATCAGCAGCACTAGAACCCAAACAAAGGAAAGTAAGTGAGAACCGAACCGTCAGTCTAAGAAGAACAATCCAAGGACAATGGCAACGTGGAAAAACAAAGAAACAAAGACATAACATGAGAACGGCACAGAAAAGAAAATGAAGACATGCACATATACAAAAATGAACAACACGGCCCCAATAAAAAACCATGGGTGAGATCAGGTGCACCGGTAGAGTAGCATCTCCTGCTTCTTATAAGACACCCACCGTGTTGAACATGTAAAATGCGGTAGTAAAGTCAGATCCGGTAGAGGAATACATACTTTAATGGCAAAGAGAAAGATCTGTTGTCATCTGGGAAATATAGGAAATCAATAATTTCAAAAAATATTTGCAATACATAAAACCAAATCAATTCCGAATAATCAGTAATATCAGATATAGCTCGGGACAAAACTACGATGGGGGAAGTTAAACCTTAGGTTTTAGAATTTACATGAATTTAGATAACAGTAATTGAACAAAGTGTACACATGAGATTTTATCTCCTGTACAAGTACACCATATCTAATAAAAATGAAGAGCATACATCTCTAACACGGGGAATTGTTTTACCAACTCCACACTGCATTCAAAAATAAACTCCTGTATTAAATATTTTATGAAAGGATATGGAGTAAATGAACATGAGACCATAACACATATGTCAACTCCAACTGCAATAATTTTAATGAGCTGTATTCGTGTCAATGATACGCGTAGTGCATAACATGACGGTCAACAGCAGAATTGTTTCCCTGAAATTTCTGTATGTAAAATATTTTTACTTTGCCGCTGTGGGCTGGTGTATAGGAACACATGTTGGAGAGAGAACACGGTAATTATTTGACCAGTGAAAATTTATCTACAACTAAGTGTCGAAAGCAATAAAAGACAACATGAAAAATGTGAGTAGAAACAACAATCAGCATTAATTAGTTTTTGGTAGTTTTTTTTCCACTAATTAGTGTCACAGGGAAAAGAAAAACTTCATAACAATAGTGCAGCAAACGTGCTATGGTTTGCAGCTTGATGTTGAAAAATTTATAAAAAAAGAAGTTTACCACTTAAAAACTATACTAAAAATTAACGAAGAAAGGACTAGTAGTAAATTATTGTGAGAAAAAGTCTCTACGAATACATGGTAAAATCAAGCAATTGAACAATGCTTATATTGTTGTTCTTCATCTTCATTTTCATCTTAAAGATCTTAAATATTTTGTAAAAAGATGGAAATACAGAATAAAGTATAATGGCAGAAGCATTGTACGACATTTAACAAAATAAAGAAGATGAGGGTTAAACGGTGGTGTTTTGCGAAATAAGAAAATTGTAAAGTGAGGGGTGCCTAAAGGTATCATACCACCGAAAGGAAATTCGTCCGCCAAAGGTTGAAATAGTACTTATCAATGGAGTATGGATATTTCTATGGGATGATTGAAATAGTTCTGTATCCATTGTAATTAACCTGCATACTGTTTGAAAGCTGAACATCTTAGGTACACAAAAAAAATTTATTCCTAACAGTTGTAATAAATGTTTTTTGGTGAAAACAATGACATGACCATTTCATGGGTTGGCAGTGAAGGTGAAAGTTTCATAGTAGTATACTTCCGGTGGAGGGCATTTTCTTATATAAAATAAAAGTTATCCTCAAAGATTTTTTGGAGGCTCATAATATATCTAATTACTTAGGTAAGAAGTTTCGCTTCATTTGAAACGACAGTAAAAGTGCTATGGTTCTCAAAAATGACCAATTTAACAAAGACAAATAGGGAAAAATCAATGGTAGTATGATACCTAAATAACTGAAAATTAATTTGATGCATAAGCAAACTAACAGCGATGCAAAAACGCAAAAGTATTGAAAAATCTAGAATTATTAATTTACAACATGTCAACAATAAAAGAAATAAACAAAAATGAAGAAGAAGGCAGAAGTGTGAATTTCATATATAATGGGGGTTTCATAAGTTACAGAAGAAGGGTAAGCATGTCATCGGTAATTTAAATGAATATCCAATGATCTACAAAGACTGATGATATCAGTATCAGTGAACAGGTCGTAATAAAAAAAATCAGGACGTCATGTACGCGTTGCAATGAATCGTGTTCATACGTCTCATACCTTTAACTGATGAAGAACGCATATTAATTATAGGAATAAACAATATACCAACCATAATGAAATGGCTTACTTCAATTTATTACAGAACAAATAAAAGAATATGAAGTAAATGTAAATAGGACGAAATCCCTATAAATACGTGCTAAGTTTAAGCAAATGAAACAAGTCTTCTATTGGTGTTCTTTATTTTGAAATCACCACGAGGCCTTCAACAAAGAGTAAGCAATCTTATCTCATAGTACGTTAAAGACAAACCTACTGGTAATAATCATTTTGTGAATTACCGATAAAAGTAATACAGGACATATTGTTTTCGATATGGACTTTATCACGGCGTCATGTATCAAGCTTGTCATAACGGCTTGATGAATGCTTGCTGGAATTAAGTCGTGGCACAAACAAAATGTCATGCATTCCTGTTTTCTTAAGGGGATACGAAACAGTACCAAGGGCAGATAATAACATAGCCGGATCTGGAATGTTGTTTTCACGACGTCACAGATTAGAGCGCGACGTCATAAATCACCGGACTTCGCGAATTGCGGTAAGGTTACTGTCTGTGAAAGCATGTAAAATAAATCTATGATAAAATCAATGAGGTTAAATATGAATTGCTCATTACGAAATAGGGAACGTGGCACTCAAGATTCGACATGCTTCTCAAATTGAAACCTGATAGCAAAAATCTCCTTTCGGCATCGTTTCCAATAGA
>MJUU01004293.1:14578-35736 GCA_002080025.1 Modiolus philippinarum | reverse complement strand
ATTAAGCAAACATCTAAACGCTCGGGGCTACAACAGCAAGTCATTAAAAGAATAATTTGATAAAGTACGGACTATTGACCGAACAAGCCTCTTTCGTTACAAAGAAAAGGACAAATTATTGAGAACCCCGCTTGTTGTCACTTACCATCCTGACCTGAGAAAATTAAGTGCCATTGTCAAAAGATTTTGGACCCTGGTTGAAAAAGATTCAAGTTTATGCAAAATTTTCCCTTGTCCCCCTGTTGTTTCATTTAAAAGACCTAAGAACTTGAAATATATTCTTGTGTCATCAGTTTTAAAGAAATCGCAAACATCAGAACAAGGTTCTTATTTCCCTTGTAGAATTAAAAGGTGCTTTTGTTGCAGAGCTGCTGATACTAACACCAGTTTCAGTAGCTCTGTTACCGGAGAGCGATTTAAAATATTTTCAGATTCCAACTGCAAATAAAAAAACATATATATATATATATATATTCTGACATGTGGGGCTTGCAAAATCCAGTACGTAGGAGAGACTGAAGATCATTTCAATCTGAGATTAAATAATCACAGAAACAACAGAAATTGTCCTCTCACACGGCATTTGAGAAACTCTGGACACGCCTTCGATGATATAAGATTCCAAATCATCGAATTCAATTCGAACTGGGACAAGAAGACAAGAAGAAAAAAGGAAAAATTTTGGATGTACCAGCTGAAAACAGTAACAGTAATAGACTGAATTATACATCTTATTTCAGTAAATATGTCTGATGAAGGGTAACGGATACCTGAAATATAACACAGTTAACATCTTGTATATATTTTTTATATTCTTTAGTGTTGTTATAGTTACTTTATTTGTTTTTGTCTACTATATATAAATAATTTTTTTCTTTCGTCTCTGTATGTAATTTGTTGCTTATAACAACTCAATTTATTTTTGGGTTTTATATCAATAAGATATCTTTATTATTATTATTATTATTATTATTATTATTAACGTAGGTTTTCAATTTTTTTGGCATTGCAAAAGGGGTATGGTTTGGAAAGATTTGAGTCCAAGAATTGAGGCACTATTGAGAAGACATCTCCCTCCAAGTTTTATTGTAATACAACATTGGTCAAACGACATTGGATCAATGAAAGGCTTGGAATTGGCCGAAAATATAAAATGTGATATTCTTCGGATACATGCATTGATTCCAAAAGCGTTGGTCGTATGGTCCGATATATTACAAAGACGATACTGGCATTATGCCAACAATGGCAAATCTATGGAAACAAACTCGAAATAGAGTGAACCTCCTAGTAAGAAACCAAGTACTTAGTACTAGAGGGTGCATTATAAGGCACTGTACTATTCGTGCTAAAGAAGTTAATCTTTATCGCAACGATGGTATACAGCTATCTGATGAAGGAACAGAAGTTTAACGTGAATAACGTTCAGGGTGCCCTCGAACGTTTTATTCCCTCCGGAGGTTCTCTCATTTTCCCGCCTATTCAAGCTTATAGCAAATCAAGACAGTGAGGGGGATGTCAACTCTTACTTTTACAGCGGACTTACGTGGCGGTGAGTGGGGCTTACTCACTCTTTTGGTGGGATTTGGCAAGATGAAGACGGGACACGCCGGTCCCCACTATAACATGAGTTCATATTTCGATTATTTATCTCCTGTGGTACCACAAGGATTGATATTTTAATGTGGTCTCGGTAATAAATGGATTGATATTTTAATGTGGTCACCTTTGGATACCAGCCAGCGGGACCGGTTCCTGAATCGGTACCAATCAAAACTTGGTTTGTTTTTTTTTAAATAACCAGAGAGTCCGAGGTAGTAAATATTTGCGATCGTACGGGGAACGTGTCCTGTAGATCTCTCTACCTTACCTGGAGGATTGTAGCTTTCGTTGTCACCAACAAAGCACAAGCTTGCCCAAATATGAAATCGGTATTTCTGTAATCTTCATCTTGCCATATCGCGCTCATGCAATTTAACAATGTGGCCGTATTTTGCCAATCAATATGATTGTTGTATTATTTTTCTAGTACATTTGAATCTTTAATTAATTAAGTTTATCGTTAAAAGATAAACGGATTTAATTTAACTGAATTTATCGTTTAGTTTACGATATCATATTCCGCGCCTGTCTTGTTATCTGTACATAATTGACTTCACATTTTCTCACACGCCCATCAGCATCCAGTTTCCGGCTACAGGTACGTTGTCAACAAAAAATCCCACCCACCACCCCATCAACTCCATAACTATTAATCCAATTTAGTCATTAACAAGATTCTGCTGCTGTTTTGTCAATATTTCAGATTCATAACTGCTGCCATGACTTCATTATGAACTGTATCCGGATATCCCTTAAATGAGAACAGAAATTTTTCTTTGCTTTTATATGTTATTGTTATGTGTTATTTACTTCTATACGTTCAATTCCTATGAACTTTAAATTGCTACAAATGTCAAGATAACCAGGAACTCACTTACGTCTATTCATCTGTTTTTTTTTTAATCAATGTGAAAAAACACTTTCGAGCTTGGAACTTTCATTTGCTACAACTTACAGGCGAAGTTCTCATCGAGATGACCGGAACTTAAACTCAAGTTTGATTAATCTTTTTTTGTTTCAACTCAAATAAAATGCAAATCTGAACACTTTTCAGACACTTTCAGATGCTACAAACTTATAAACGATGCTCTCCTAATATATAACGATTGTGTTCATATTTGACTTTTTTCTCTATCTTTCTCTTATATGCTTTGTTGTATATATTGTATCATATGTAAATAAAATCGTCACAGTTTAGACACATCGTCAGCGGGATTTGGCAAGATGAGGACGGGACACGTCGGTCTCCACCATGGCACGAGCTCATATTTCGATAATTTTTTTTTCCTGTGGTACCACAGGGATTGATATTTTAATGAGGTCTCGGTACCAAATGGATTGATATTTTAATGTGGTTTCATTTGGATACCAGAGGGACCGGTTCCTGAACCGGTACCGATTCGAAACTTGGTTTGGACTTCTTTGAAATAACCGCAGACTCCGAGGTACATGTAGTAAATATTTGCGATAGTACGGGGAACGTGTCCTGTAAATCTCTCTACCTTCCGTGGAGGATTGTAGCTTTCGTTGTCACCAACGAAGCACAGGCTTGCCCAAATATTACATCGGTATTTCTGTAATCTTCATCTTGCCATATCGCGCTCACGCAATTTTACACTGTGGCCGTATTTTGTCAATCAATATAATTGTTGTATTATTTTTCAAGTACATTTGAATCTTTAATTAAATGAATGGTGACTCCAAAATTTAACTTTATATTTTATTAAAAATAAAGCAATTCGGATTAATGCGAATATCACAAATTCTATAATATTATAGAAATTACCACAGAATGCATATCTATTTATTATTTGGTTGTTTTGTTTCTAGGTGGTTTTGTTAGTTAACGCTTGACATAGGGATTTTCTTTTGTTCTCAGCTGTACATTAACTAGGTTAATGCACTGGTCAGCTATGGTATAACTACCCCAGTTATACTGCACAGGTCATGGTCCAGGACATGAAGTGCACTCTAAATGATTGATCACTAATAAAAGTTTCATATTTCTATTTTCAACTATAAAATATCGAACGGTTAGGGCACGACCATTTCATTAATTGGGATGGGTTGGGGGGTGCTGCCGGGTGTATTTTTTTCGCTGAAAATAAATAATAATTCTGGCAGCAAGATTCCCTTACAGTACGGTAAAAATAAATTGATAATAAAACAAAGTGTTGCGCAATGGCTACAAGTAGTACGAAAAATAAAAAAAAATGTAGGTGTGATGAGCCACGGTTAAAAGGTTAAAATATGTCGAAAACAAATCATAATGATAAAACACCATAAAAAGCTTGAAAAGTAAAAATAAATTTATATTCTTGCCCTCAAGTAGAGTGACCCTCAAATTTTGGAAATAAGTATTCTGGCTCGACAAAATTTGCCATGCTTCCCTCCTCAGAACATTAAATGGTCGCCCCCTAAATGGTCGGTAATTTCTAGTATCAGGATGAAGGCAGGAAAGTACAAGCAACGCCCCCTAAAAAGCTGTTTCCCATTAACCGGGTAATAACACAGGCTCAACAGCTCTCTGAGTACCGTGAGCCTGTATATTTGGAGCCCGGAGCCCAGTGACTGAGTGAGTGGAACCTGGAGTCATATTGTTGGAGACCAAAACCCTAGTGTTTTAGCTTTTTAGCCTTTGTGTTGGGGCCCTGATCCCAACATCCAAGAAACCTTGAACCGCCCGTAGCCCAGGGCCTGTTTTGGATTATAAAATCATGCAAAATACCCCGCAAAATATGTACTTTACCGCCCTCCCGGCCTCCAGTCACCACGTTTTTGCGTAACAACTTCCCAAATCGGGCTAAAAATCTATTTCCTACTTGTATGAGGAAAAACTCCTAAGGTGTCGGGGTAGTAAATCTAAAATCTAAAAAAAAATATGGACCGGATGATGGATTACGATTAATGATACCGAAAATGAAAAGATACTGAAATATTTTGAAAATTTGACACGCTGATATGTACTTCTCATGAAAATACATAACCGAAAAAGTGAAATGTCTTGATTATATGAGGAGATTTTCACAAAGAAAATTATCTAAGAGCAAATGTATACCATTGATGACCATTTTATGCCAAAAAACGGAATAGACAGTGGTGTAAGTAAAAAACCCTTCCAATAACACTTGATTATTCGAAAGTAAAATCAAAAGCTGCCCTACCTATTCTGCCTGAATAATTAAAGAATCCATTGTTTTGTGATCCTCCGTTAAGTAATTATTCATAACAATTTAAATCAATTTCGACCGAAAAATGAATAATAAATGCATGTCCAGCAATCTCATTTGGGCAAAAGTATTGATAACTTTATAAACATTAATTCAGTTTCTATCCTGTTAAGAAAGATATGAAATTCCTAAATACCTTCTTGCTTGAGCCAAGTACAGTCCAAAAGTGCTGTTGAAGTTTATATTTTAGGGGCTAATTATGTCATATGTTAAAACACTTATTGACCAATCAAATCGGAATATGTTAGTTAATCTGCACAGTTGGAGTAAATGTTGAACCGACCTCCTACGTCAGTCGGGTCAAATAAGGTCACTCCAGCTGTGCAGGATAACTAACATATACCGACTTGATTGTTCAATAACTATAATGTATTGAATTACATTCATAAAAAAGTTTTAGTGCAGTTTAGTTTAAACCTAAGTCCAACTGTCACGTTTCAAGCCTCCGATCTTACTACGTTTGCAAAACGTAGTGATCCCGCTATATACGTAGCCAGGCGTAGCAAAGCGTAGGTAAAAACCGCTAAATACGTAGCGATACGCAGACTAAGTTTTATTTGTCCCGTTTGTATTGGTCTGCTCAATACAAACGTAGCCAAAAATTGATATGTAGTACATACGTACTAGAACGTACTTAACCGTATTAGGAACGTACTGATGCGTAGTAAATACGTAGTTGATACGTAGTGAAACGTAATATAGAGGTGTAAATACGTTTAACTACGTTTGTGCTCAAAATATAACCAGCTATAACATATCAGGCTATAACTAACCATGCATAGACGATGAAACTTGCATCACCATTTAGGACAATGTTCTTCCCCATTGAAACCATGTGTTTGTCAACAAAATTCCATATCCTACCCAAAACTTTTGGGAGATCACATCACGAGATTGATCACTTCTTTAGCCTCAGACTTTATTCATATAATGACCTCCATCTTGCACATTCATTATATGCATGGAAAGGGGTACATAACTTTTCCTCTGCAAAGTAATACATACAGCTTGTTCAAGGAGTTGACTCAAACTAATCGATGATTATCCTACTCTTTTTTTTCAGTTGTGAGGAAAAATTGAATAAATTAAAAGTCCAATATTTTTAAAACATTCAGAAAGTACACAAAACTTTCATGTTTCAAAAACAGCAGATGAAAAATACTTAGTTTTACTTTTAGCTATTTCTTTAAGGTAAAGCTTATGAAAAGTTTTAGCACACATCAAAACAGTGGTTGAACTTCTTTTCTAAAAATCTTTTTCAAGTTCATTTCTTTTAAAATCAATACCACCCTGTTCTTCATTTTTATCCATGATTTTTTCGTGAAGTGGTGACAAGATTTGAAGTCTAGCTGCAGAAGTCGCTTAAATAAGCAATGAAGAGATATTGAGTAAATGCACATGAGACAAAGCCTCTATAATTAATGGTACCAATGTAAAACCACGCAATGGAACAACGCTTTTAATGTTGTTCTCCATCTTAAAGTCACCATGGGGCCTTCAATAATGAGCTTTGCTAATTCCTCATAGTAAGTACAAGACGGCCTCAAAGCTTAACGCTATAAGCAATTAACTTCATTGTTAAGTCCTTTAAAGACAAGTCGTCCAATCGATATAAAGCACACAAAGTACATAAAAATCAAATAAATACGAATACCACGCTCTTGGGGGCTTAGACTTAAAACAACCTTTCTACATACGATCTAGTAGGTCGGCAAGCCTCGCATTTAAAATTTACAAATTTAACTATCTCTAGTGGATAAAATATGGTAATGAACGGGATCTTGTGGTGTAATCTATATTTATTTCAACTGTTATCAAAATTTATTATCCTATCAACCTATCCGTCCGTCTGTCTATCTGTCCGTCTATCTGTCCGACAGTATTTTCCTGTAGTATGACAATCATTTTTGTCTTCACTGATTTATGATTGCTTTTACTCAAAAGTTGGACTTGACCAAAAGAAGCTCCCATTGGATTTTGAGAAAAATCAGAAAATGATCTTTTTTTTTTGGAAAAACTTAGTTTCAATATGAAAAAATGCATGTTTTGAGATTTAACACTGTGTCGTTGGATAACTTGAGATTGCATTAAGGGATTTGAATAGTTTCCATACACAAGATCGGACTTGTCCAAAGAAAGCTCCCTTTCGTTTTTGAGGAAAATCTTAAATATCAAAACAATATTCGGAGAAAAAACTTAGTTTTGAATAATTGAACAGGTGTTGTCATTTAAATGAGCTATTAAAAAATTATGATAGGTACCTTTAATTAATAAAATCTGAAACCATGTTACTTTTAATTGATGTTCAATTTTATAATTATCACTTACTAATTTACTTACAAAACATTAAGTGGTGGTGTTTGGTTTAAAAAGCCATATGAATTGGTGGACACTATTAATTGTAGTCATCACATTGTAATTGTTTTTTTTAACATTTAAGGTTAAAATTTAATTTTAGACTTGTACATCTAGTATATTTGGAAATTGAAAACAAGCACTGATTTTGAAAACACTTTGCATTTGCCAATCCTGAAAGGAAAAAAGTTGATTTGAATTATTGTTGAATGGGCCACTAGCAAGATTTGATAATTTAAATGTACATTGACTTACTATTTTTACAATTCATTTTTTTTCCTTCATATGTTTAAAGTGCTTAATTATTTATATATAAGGGCATTCGCCACAAAGTGGCAGACGCCTTAAAGTACATAGTCTGTCTGTCCTTCCTTTGTCTGTTTGTCCAAAACAATCGTGTCCAAACTATAACCTTTCTTTCTTTGAGATAGGCTTTTGATATTTGGCATGTGGATAGATCACCTCAAGGGGACGTGTTGCATACCATGGTTGGTGACCCTTGACCTAAACTTTTGACCTCAGGGACTCATTCATGCTTTTCATGCTTTTTCAATGACAAACTTGTGTCCAGATTATCACTTTTCTCTCTTTTGAAATAGGCTTTCTATATTTGGCTTGTGGATAGATCACCTCAAGGCAACATGTCGCGCGCCATGTTTGGTGACCCTCCACCTTTGACCTCAGGGATACCATCTCACTGATGTCTAGTTAGCCTTTATAGATGTACATAATTAGCAGAAATGTTTAATTGTAGAGAAAAAAGATAGGGTTGTTTAAAAAAAATAGATATACCAGGTACCAGACTGGAGTAATTACTTGCAGGTCACTTTTGTTATTTGTTCTCTGTCAGTTTTTAAACATCTTTGAGTTAACGTTTAGATTTTATCTGCACTGATGAGACATAAGTTGTCGAAATGCGCATATGCAGAAAGTAAATTCACAGTGACTTCGGCAGTGACTTCGGTATTCAGTTATTTATAAATTACTGCATCTCACTGATATTCAGCAAACTCCGATGCATATTATTTATTCCAATACTTTATAAAGAAAACAGAAAAATATTAATAATGCCCCCAAAATAATATAAAAATATTCTATGTAAGACATAATTGATCAGGTTGAGTATATTACGGAAAAACAAAGTAACGAATCAACTAATTCAGTCTTATTGAACTTATTTTATATACGCCGTCTAAGGTATTTCGGTGTCTGTCTGTCCGTCTGTTCGTCCATAAGTCAAACTCTAACTAGAGAACGCTTTGATAATTTTTCTTAAAACTTTGCAAGATTGTTTGGTATGACAGAAGAAAGCTACCTATCATTTTATTTTATTCAATATTGGTGGATATTTGTTCCAGAGTTATGGAACTTTGAGTAGTTAAAAAAATCATGAAATTACAATTTCTGTCCACACTTCTTACTCCGACTAGAGAACCCTTTTGAATTTTTTTTTGAAACTTTGCAGTATTGTTGGGTATGTTGAAAAGAAAGCTCTCTATCATTTTATTTTGTTTGTGGATTTTCCATGCATGCGTTATGGGACTTTGATTATTTCAAAAAAGCATGAAATTGCAATTTCTGTCCATTATTCATACTCTAACTAGAGAACGCTTTGATCATTTTTGTCTCGCCAATGAAGAAAGTCATAAAAGCGAGACATAGCGATCCAAAATTTTGTCGTCGGCGTCATCAATATTTATTTTAACCATGCGGTTAAAATTTCAGGGATTGAATTTAATTGCTTCATGACTGTCTGTTGTACAGAACTGTCAATAAATTTTGTAAATCAGACCTGGTTTTGCAAATCAAACTAATTTTTTTTTACATGTTTTAGAGATTTACCATGCCAACATAACTCATTTTGTTAGTTCAGTTTGTTAATCTCCAAGTCCTTCACAACTATAATTCCGATTGGAAACAAAATTGCAGGATAGTTTTTTCCTCCGAATCTACACATGCACCTGATACTTAAGTTTTTCATTTTGCAGATTTAAGAGGTCCAATGTGCCAAAAATGGAAAAAAAATTGAGGTCGTTTAATAATAATGGTATGGCACTGTCGTCGTCGTCGTCGTTGTCGTTGTCCGGCGTCGTCGTCGTCTGTAAACACTTTTGTTTTTGGTCAATAACTTAAGTTCCAGTTGACAAATCCTTATGAAATTTTACCACAGTGTCCCTTGGCACAAAAGGAAGGCTTGGATGAGTTTAACTTATTTTGGTCCCTCTGTTTGAAAAAAGTGGCCAAAAAGTGCAAAATTGGGTGGATTCATATATTTTGCTGTAGAATATTTATTATGTATTGGATTTTGATGTGGTTTCTTACAGTGTGTTCCTAATGTAATTTCCTCTCAGTAGTATGCCAACGGATTTCACATGGCACGTACCTTTTACAAGATAAATGAGGCCAAAAAGGGGAGATTTTCAAAAATTTCATTTTTTTTTAATTTTTAGTCCGATTTAGAGGAAATCTTTTGTAATCGATTCCTTTTGACAATAAACATAGAGCTGCACTATCAGATTTTTGAAAACTTGTTTCTTTTCCGCGGTATCTGGGGCCAAATGGGGACAAAATTGCAAATAGCACATTGCCTAAAATTTTTATTTTTCACCAGATTTCAATTGGATTCCTCTGGATATAAGCTTTTGGTAGTATGTTAACCGATTTGGCGTAGGTCTTGTTGTTTCCGTGCTACAAGGTGTCAAAGGGGCCAAAATTGCAATTTTTTTCCAACTATGTTGAATCTTTGTTATTTATCGAATTTTGATGTTTTTTTTTCTTTTACTTTCTATTGATATATGCTTTCAGGAGTATGTCAACGAATTGGCACAGAACTTACTGTTTCCGAGTTACAATGAGTCAAAGAGACCAAAATTGCAATTACAATTACAATTTTTCGAAATAACTGAATTCATTTTTTTTTCATCAGATTTTATTTTATTTTGTGCAGCTCTTGCTGTTTCTCAGTAAGGTCAAAGTGGCTGAAATTGCAATTTTCAAAATACGTAAAATCCTTTACCTTTTTATTGGATTTTAATGCAATTCTTTTCTTCTTATCCTCTTACCGTATAGTTAAAGTAGTATGTTGACCAATTTGACATATGTCTTACCATTTCTGATATATAAATAACAAAATGCCGAGGTCACTGTGAATTTAGGTTCTGCAAATACGCATTTCGACAACTTATGTCTCATCAGTGCAGATCAAATCAAAATATATAAGGAATTATAAGGGCTAATTTTTATTTTCCTTAGTTTGTGTTCAGCTAATTACTGAGTCAAGCTCTTCCTTTTGTCCATTTTATTACTGTATCAAGCTCATGAGTGTGTCCTCATTCATTTTGAATTACACTTAATCAAATTTCATTGTTCGACATGCTGCACACGTATCATGCTGCGCTCGGCATAGCCCTTTATTTTGAATTGCAGACATCATGTCACCCGTCCATTTTTTGTGGTTTCATAAGATACTTTATTATTTCAGCCATTGCAATGAAAATGCCAATTATGCCTTAGTTTTGTTTGATCAACATGAAGAAACATCAGTGGTACAGACAAGTATTCGACATGCTGCGGTCGTATCACGCTGAGCTCGGCATAGCCCTTTGTTTTAAATTGCAGGCATCACCCGTCCATTTTTGTGGTTTCATTAGATATTTTATTCTTTCAGCTATGGCAAGGAAAATACCAACTCATGCCTTAGTTTTGTTTGATCAACATGAAGAAACATCAGTGGTACAGACAAGTAAATTACTCCAAGCCAACAAGATAAAGATTGCATCCAGACCAAAACTTCAGTTGAGGAAGCAACAATTCCTGGTTGAAATTTTAGAATTATCAGGTATTTTTTTAAATATATCGTATTATATTTTAAAAAAAGTTACCAAGCTGTGATGACAATCACCTCAGATCTTACATCTGACCCTTATACAAATAGGAAAATCTTATATCACATTTACGTTAATCAGGCTCATGCAAGCCTCTGGAATGTTATTAGGCAAGACATCTTTCCATCAAGCTAAAGGCTATTTTGTCTTGTTCAAAAACACTGCAATCCATTGCCAACTCCAATTTAGACATGTTTTTGTATTTTGAAGTATAGAGCTTCAAAGAATGACGCTCGCTCTCTACAAAAGTGAATAAAGCTTTCAAAATCCTAGAATAAACCCTGCTTTAAGGTTTCCAAATATTCCCTAGTTTGTGTCCTGCTATTTACTTGTACTTTATCAAGTTACTTTTTTGGTCCATTTAATTACTGTTAACAATGAAGGGATATGGAGTAAATGCAAATGAGACAAAGTCTCTACAAAAACATGGTAAAACTTAGCAATGGAATAAGGCTATTATTGTTGTTCTTCACCTTGAAGTCACTATGAGGCCTTCAACAGGAGCTTTACTCATACTTCATAGCAAGTGCAAGACGGCCCCTAGCACCAGTTTGAGTGGATTTCATAGCTATTTGCCGAGCAACGCTACATCCATGTCTTTTTTCCCTTTGATCCATATTTGCGGGATCGTCAACAAACATAAATTTATCTAAATTTATCTAAAGTTTTCTTACAATCACTGTCATCTATTGCTCGACAAAAAGACTAGAAGAAGACGATCATAACATTTAAACAACCACAGGGCACTCATCGAGCCAATAGTAAGATAACATGGCATAATAAAATCATGAGACATGGGCACAATAAACAAGTAGTCAGAATAACAGTTTTAAATTACAAAAAATAAAAAAAGCCATAATTTGAAAGTACGATAGTGCATGTGTTCACTTTAAATAACACTTGTTCAAATTTCAGTGGTCAAAATGCTGTAGTCATATCGTGCTGCATTTGGTAAAGTCTTTTATTCACAAAGTAATGGCACTTGATGACTTAAAAAATTTCAAATCAAATTAATGTTTTAGGGAGGAATGCATTCCTGTTTGTGAACAAAAATAAATTTCTTGTTTTAATTTTCTTACTTTCTTTAAACAGATAATGACAGAAATCTGAAAGAACAAGCAGTAAAATCGTGCAGCACACATCGTGGTAAAGCTGTGGAGAAAGAAATTGCTAGACGAGATGACGGTACTGAGGGAGGTTTTTTTAGACATCTGGCCAGAAACACAAATAATCAGTTTTAATTATGCTTGCATGGAAGCTAATGGGGAAACAATTCTTCTTACATGTATGTACCGAAATTGTGATATTTGACGGGTTGGTTCATGAATTTGGAACGCCACATACCATAGTGATACGAACAAGGCTGTTTATATTCAAATCTGGAATTTAAAAAATGGTTTCTGGCTTCTATTGGAAACAATTTTCACTATTGTAATAAAAATATTAATAATATGACTTCAGAATAACTAATTAACAAAATTAAATTTGGTCTATTTGATTTAGTTTCATGTGTTGTAAGCGAACTAATTTCTAATGACAGCCAAATTGGATTGACCCAATAAATGCTTGTATATATATTAGTCAATATTTTTTGGCCCATGATTTCTTGGCTTGAATCAGTGGAACAGATTTGAAATTTGGTCTAAAGCTCAGAATTGATAATTGTATGATAATTGTTTTCTGCAAGCAATTTTCTAATCAGTTCTATCCCATTTTCAATTCTTGGTTGTTAATCCTGGTTGTAAACAATAAAAAAAAATTTCCTCAGCGATTTGTTTGTTTATATAAGACGGATTGATTTGAAATCTTGTCTAAAGCTTTAATGTGATAGGCGGTTGGATGTTGTCTGTCCTTTCTTGATAAAAGAAAAATATAAACTAAATTTTTGCCAAAAATGTCTTGGTTTTTATGAAGAGGAATGATGTTCTGGAATTATGCCCCCATTGAGACTTAGAATTTTTGGTGAATATTTGGGTTGTCTGACAAATAACTTTTGATCAAAATTGCATACTCTCTTCAAACTTTTTGTGCAAGTTGCTTACCATTAAACTCAGAGTAAGTTTGATTTTTATATCCCTGCTCCGAAGGAGACGGGGATATACTGCTTTACCCTTGTCCGTCTGTCTGTCTGTCTGTCTGTCCGTTCTTCCTATTTGACGAAAACGTTTATTTTTCCAATTATAGCCATTTATAAAATTTTCATCAAGGGATTCTAAGCTTGTGTATGTAGTAATGATTTGATATTTAGTCTGAAGATTTGATATGATGAGTTGTACTGTGTTTCCCCTTTCATGTCTGTCACTCATCTACTTCCTGTTTTACGAAAAAGTTGATTTTCCCCCATTATAGCCATAAATTTACCTTTTTAGTAAAGATTAGAATATGTTCATGTATTATGAAATGGCGGCGCTCTATAGTAATCAACCTATCCGTCCGTCTGTCTGTCTGTCCGTCTGTCTGTCCGACAGTATTTTCCTGTAGTATGACAATCATTATTGTCTTCACTGATTTATGATTGCTTTTACTCAAAGTTGGACTTGACCAAAAGAAGCTCCCATTGGATTTTGAGAAAAATCAGAAAATGATCTTTTTTTTGGAAAAACTTAGTTTCAATATGAAAAAATGCATGTTTTGAGATTTAACACTGTGTCGTTGGATATCTTGAGATTGCATTAAGGGATTTGAATAGTTTCCATACACAAGATCGGACTTGTCCAAAGAAAGCTCCCTTTCGTTTTTGAGGAAAATCTTAAATATTAAAACAATATTCGGAGAAAAAACTTAGTTTTGAATATGAAAAAAAATGCATATTTTGAGAATTAGCTCTATGTCGTATGACAACATGAAATGAAGCTAACAGATTTTTACAAATTTTATACACAGTGTTGACCATGATCAAAGGAAGGTCCCTTTCCATATTGAGTAAAACCTGAAAACAATTTTGAGAAAAAACTTTGTTTTCATACCAAAAAGTGTATATTTTAAAATAACATGATAACATGAAATATCCTAAGTTCACGGATTTCTAGAAACTTTATGCACAGTGCTGGTCACAATCAAACGGAGGTCCCTTTAGATTTAAAGGATAATCATGTAACATTTTTGGGGGAAAAGTTTACCTGCACAGATTTTTTCCATGTTTTGATTCGATCTGCACATAAGAGGCATTATTGTCGAAATGGCCATATGCAGAAACTAAACCTGGGATTTTGTTAGTTATGATTTTTCGCAAAGAGGTTTTTAGGACACAAAAGGGAGCGGGCCCTTTCTGACCCTGTCAGTATTCTTGTTAATACCAGAATCTTAATATTTCAGAACAATACCAAATAAGCAACGAGAAAAAGAGCATCAAGTCAACAATCCAAAACATCAGCTCAAAAGAGACCAAGAACAACAGTTGTAGAGTCAAATGTATCATCAAGATTTCCATATCAGCTACAGGTATTGCAATCTTGAATGTTCTAAACAACAACAAGTTTGCAACATATTATACAGTACAGAGGCATTAAGTTAAAATGCCTTTGGACAGACATTTCTCATCCTTATCACATTGGAATATACAGGCAATATCAGTGTTTGTCAGGCATAATTTCAGTGAAAATCCATACTAAAAATTGTCCCTTATTTTGTTTCAAGTTATCTTAAATAATAAATGCCTGTGTAAGTCGACTTCCACTACAATTATGGGTGTTTTGAATACTTGTTGAATTAACTTTTTCCGGTTTTTGATTTGTTTTCAAGAGAAATTAAACTCGTCATAAATCTGAAAATGGCTACAACCCTTTGAAAAACTACTTTTGCACATTTTTATAACTGTCACGAAAATCTTCACAGAATTATAAACCTACATTGATATTTAACAAAAATGAATTTTATAGCTCCCTTAAATTATGCAGTGCAGTGATTTACAACATGTATGTAGCGTAAAAAAATAAGTCATTTTATTATTTTAATTACACCTGTTAATAATGACATTGTCCCTGACATTGGTCAGACAGTCACATAATTAACTATGTTCATATTAATAATAAATTAGTTTCTTCATTAAGATATTGATCTACATGTGTATACTAACTAAAGAATAATAAAAAAACGAGATATAAGCAGTCGAAAACAACAGCTAATCACCTGCAGCAAATAAATGTCCGAAGACTGATGTCCCTGAATGTCTGTATTAATGTTCGACATGCACCCAGTTTAACTCCTAATTCACTAAAGTTAAATTTCAATTGTTGAAAGTGAATGCATGTTTGTACTGTATATGAACAAATGAAATGTTATGGTTCTTATGTACATGTAGCAGACACTGTAATAAAGTCAAGGACCAAACAACGTAACCTTTTATTTATTTTGAAGTAGCAATGAAGCTAGTAAGCAACAGATACCGTAGATTTTCGATTATAAGTCGGTTCGATTATTTAATGTTGTTGTTTTGTAATCAGTGAGATAAACATAGTACACAAATAGTAAAACGTAAATACACCTAAAGTACCCCATGATGAGTGAATTTAATAAGAAAACAACTCAAAAATGTTTATTTCTTTTATCAAAAGTAATAAATAATGTCTCATTACAAACAGAGGATTGTTGAATACCGGAAAACTGTAGTTGTTCATCACTGCATGTGTCTCCCAGACATTTTACGTTCTCGACTTTCCTTCTGGGTTCTGGGTTACTCTTGGATCACTTCTCTAGAAATGATTTTAGCTTCCAAATTTTCGACTAATGATCGAGTGTATATGGTAATACTAATGTTCATGATCATAGGATTGTCAATAGAATACAAATGAAGCCCTAAGCAAGCAACAATACCAATGTTCATTGCAAAGAACTTTTAGTCAAAATTTGTCAAACCCGGCTTCCGGGACCACACTTTAACATTGGATCCTATAATTGGTCATACATATTTCAATCATCCCTTGGGCTACAAAACTATAAAACCTAAAACTATCCATACATGAAATATTTAAAATAACATAAATAAACTGTCCAAAAAATGTCCTTCTTGACATGTTTGATACTGTATTTATATGAAATTCTTTCTTGCACAATTTCCTTATGAATTTTGAAACAACCTTGATTGGCACGAAATGAAGGAAGTGAGTGGTTTTGGTCATTATGGCCCCGTCCCTTTTAAAAAGGGGGGACCAAAAAGATAAAAATTGGGTGTTTTCATATTTGGCTGTACAATATTTAGTATTTATCAAATTTTGAAGGGTCTATTATAAGTATGCTCCATACAAAATTTCCAATAGGGACAGATTTCATGTTGCTTATTCTGTTCATAAGATAAACGTGCCCAAAAGGAACATCTCTAATGTTTTTGTTTTTGAATTTTCAGTCTGATTTTGAATGGATTCCATATGAAAAAATTAACATTGTGCTTAATTATATGATTTTGACAACCCATTTACGTTCCGAAATATGAAGGGCCAAAGTTTACTTTGCTCAAACTTGTCCAAATATACATAATTTCAATGTGCCGCAGTCAAATATTCATCTTCTTCCAGTAGTTAAATGAATATAGGGTGTTGGATATATATAGATTACACCACAAGATCCCGTTCATTACTATATTTTATCCACTAGAGTTTGCCAAGCATCTTATAATTTTTAAATTTAACTATCGAGAGTTGATAAAATATGGTAATAATCGGGATAAAGTGGTGTAATCTTTTTCTCTAATGATAAATGATAAACACCGAGAAATTCAATTTTACTTTATATTAAATTTTTTTCTAGGGGTCAAATGATCGTAGCCTACACGTTTTATATGAGGGGTCTGGTGAATACAGTAACATAGCCTCACATGCAAAACGACAACCTTTTTTCCTTGAGGGTCTTTTATAAAAGATTAACAAGATTTGGTTTTATTACAGATTGCTAACCATTCCACTGGAAAGATGAGTGTTGGTACGCAGACAAATAAGGTGGTGATTATATCTACTAATGAGAGGAGGCAGTCAGATGATATCAAGCAAACAATAGATAGAAAAGTGCAGTTCAACAGCCAGCCAAGGCAAACAACACAAACTCCACAAGTGACAACAGAGTATCAACGTGTGACAACACAATACCCTCAAAGCACAACAGAAAGCCAACAACTGACAACACAGAGCCAACAACTGATACCACAGTACCCACAACAGACATGTTACCAACAACTGATACCGCAGTACCCACAACATACATGTTACCAACAACTGATACCACAGTTCCTATAACAGACATGTTACCAACAACTGATACCACAGTACCAACAACAGACATGTTACCAACAGCTGATACCGCAGTACCCACAACCGACATGTTACCAACAACTGATACCACCGTACCCACAACAGACATGTTACCAACAGCTGATACCGCAGTACCCACAACAGACAACAATGTACCAACAACTTAAGACAACAACACAGTAGCCAAGCCATACAACATCGCAGTAGACAAATAAGACAACTTCAAATCCATTCCCCGGAAACTTGACAAGATTACTCTCTAATTCAAAACCAGACAACTGCAGCAACCCTTTCCATGGACAACTTCTGTTCAATTTACTCCAACACAACCAAGAAACAGTATAACAACCTCAGAAGTAATTGAACAACCAACTATCATCCAGACGTCCACTTACCAGGCACCCAATCAAAATACAAGCCAGATGCCACAGCAAACCAACAATCACATTATTCAAACAACCAGCAGCCAAAGCTTTCAACCTCAACAGAACTTGGACGACCAACCAGTAGCCGACGATCAACCAGTTATCACCAGTTTTTATTACCCTGTTAATGCAACAACTGCAAGGTCCTCTATTACCACACTGAAAGATGTTATTCCGCCGCCTACTGTAGCAGTGACATCTGTACCAACAACCAAGAGAACACACGAGACTTGCAAAACAGGCCAGATAATTGAGATCAGCTCCCACGATGACCTACAACATATACCGAACAATCCAGAAAATGAACTCAGAATCAAAAACAACCATATGTTGGATGTGAAGAAGAAGTCATGCAGCCCCAGTTACTTTGCCTGGAATCTTACCAAAGACTTTTTTTAAGATGGATCAATTGAGAAGCAGAAAATACTCCGACAAGAAGGGTAAATTGGCAGTCAGCCCAAGAAGACCACATGCCCTGGAACATACAGTCAGTTATGTTTATGGCCCACACTTTCTTAAACAATGCGCAGAAAGAATCAACATCTGACCGAACAAGACAAAGTATCTTTTGGATCCACACAATATGTGGATTGATAGTGTGACATTACTGTACAGATACAAATTGGTTGACAATATAAAGAAAATTTTAAAAGATTGTTAACATGTGAAATAACTGTATAGATACAAAGTGGTTGACTATATATAGAAAATGTTAAAAGATTGTCAACCTATTATTTGATCACGTGAATTTACTGTGTAGAGACAAAACTGATTGACATTATAAAGAAAATGTTAAAAGATTGATAACTTATTATTTGATTATTTGAAATTACTGTATAGAGACAAAAGTGATTGACATTATAAAGAAAATGTTAAAAGATGGTTAACTTATTATTTGATTATGTAAAATTACTGTATAGAGACAAAAGTGGTTGACATTATCAGGAAAATATTAAAAGACTGTTAAGTTATTATTTGATAAAGTGAAATTACTGTATAGAAACAAACGTGTTTAACATTATAAAGAAAATGTTAAAAGATTGTTAACTTAATATTTGATCATGTGACATTACTTTATAGAGACAAAGGTAGTTGATATTATAAATAAAATGTTAATAGATTGTTAACTTATTATTTGATCATGTGACATTACTGTATAGAGACAAAGGTGGTTGACATTATAAAGAAAACGTTAATAGATTGTTAACTTATTATTTGATCATGTGACATTACTGTATAGAGACAAAAGTGGTTGACATTATAAAGAAAATGTCAAAAGATTGTTAACTTATTATTTGATGATCTGACATTATTGTATAGAGACAAAAGTGGTGGACATTATAAAGAAAATGTTAAATGATTAATAGCTTATTATTTGTTCTTGTAAAATAACTTTATAGAGACAAAAGTGGTTGACATTATAAAGAAAATGTTAGAAAATTGTTAACTTATTATTTGATCATGTGAAATTACTGTATAAAGACAAAAGTGGTTGACATCATAAAGAAATGTTAAAAGATTGTTAACTTATTATTTGATCATCTGACATTACTGTATAGAAACAAAAGTGGTTTACATTATAAAGAAAATGTTAAAAGATTGTTAGCTTATTATTTGATCATGTGACATTACTGTATAGAGACAAAACTGATTGACATTATCAAGAAAATGCTAAAAGATTGTTAGCTTATTATTTGATCGTGTGAAATTATTGCATAGAGACAAATGTGGTTGACATTATAAAGAAAATGTTAAAAGATTGTTAAATTATTATTTGATCATGTGACATTACTGTATAGAGACAAAAGTGGTTGACATTATCAAGAAAATGTTAAAAGATTGTTAACTTATTATTTGATCATGTGAAATTATTGTATCGAGACATAAGAGGTTGACATTATCTAGAAAATGTTAAAAGATTGTTAACTTATTATTTGATTATGTAAAATTACTGTATAGAGGCAAAAGTGGTTGACATTATAAAGAAAAATTTAAAAGATTGTAAACTTATTATTAGATCATGTGAAATTACTGTATAGATTCAAAAGTGGTTGACATTATAAAGAAAATGTTGAAAGATTGTTAACTTATTATTTGATTATATGACATTTCTGTATAGAGACAAAAGTGGTTGTCATTATAAAGAAAATGTTAAAAGATTGTTAGCTTATTATTTGAATATGTGACATTACTGTATAGAGACAAAAGTGGTTGACATTATCAAGAAAATGTTAAAAAGTTGTTAACTTATTATTTGATCATTTGAAATTACTATGTAGAGACAAAAGTGGTTGACATTATAAAGAAAATGTTAAAAGATTGTTTACTGATTATTTGATCATATGAAATTACTGTGTAGAAACAAAAGTGGTTGACATTAAAAAGAAAATGTTAGAAGATTGTTAACTTATTATTTCATCATTTGAAATTACTGTATAGATTCAAAAGTGTTTGACATTATAAAGAAAATGTTAAAAGATTGTTAACTTATTATTTTATCATTTGAAATTACTGTATAGATTCAAAAGTGGTTGGCATTATAAAGAAAATGTTAATAGATTGTTAACTTATTATTTGATCATGTGAAATTACTGTAAAGAGACAAAAGGGGTTGACATTATAAAGAAAATGTTAAAAGATTGTTAACTGATTATTTGATCATGTGACATTACTGTATAGAGACAAAAGTGTTTAACATGATAAAGAAAATGTTAAAAGATTGTTAACTTATTATTTGATCATGTGAAATTACTTTACAGAGACAAACGTGGTTGAAATTATAAAGAAAATGTTAAAAGATTGTTAACTGATTATGTTTATTTATAACCCCATTTAAATGCAGTTTTACACACATGTGTATTTTTACATAGGTATGCAAATTTGCACTGGTGTGGATTGATTGATTGATGTTTTACGCCAACTTCAGCAATATTTCAGCTATATTGTGGCGAGAACTGTTGGGTTTATTGAACAATTTTAATAAATACATAAAATATTAATATAAAACCATATAGTTTTATACAAGTAAAACAGATGTGTAAAATGTTAAAAAACATAATAGTAATTTTTGGTTTAACAATAACAATATTAGAAATTGGAAACTTATTTAAAATTGATTCATTTAAATCTTACTTTATAAATTGATTGCTTTTAAAAATTGAACGACTTTGTGGCCAGCGACGTTTGTAAATAGGTCTTTAAGACCACTGGTGTGGAATTACTGCATGTAAACTCAACTGCATACGTATGTAAACTTAACAATGGATGTAAATTTGCATGAGGTCAGGGGCAAGTGTAAATATATATTTGCACATGTGTAAATTTACACGGTATGCATTTTGAGCATGTAAATGCAAACTTGAAAATGCACACTGTGCAAAATACTTTTCCTGGCTATGAAATGAAAGAAAAAGGCCTTGCAAC